>SZWC01005894.1:75671-88214 GCA_023375785.1 Penium margaritaceum
TTGCTCGCCGAGCGAGCAAGCAGCCTCACGCCGAGCGAGCTCGCCGAGCGAGCGAGCTCGATGGGCTCGCCGAGCGAGCTCGCTCGACGGGCTCGCCGAGCGAGCTCGCTCGACGGGCTCGCTCGAAGCGAGGGTCGAGCCAGACCTGAAAAAAAAAAAAGGAGGAGAAGAGAGGGGGTGAGGTCGCCCCGGGCTGGGCACCCTTGAACAACCCCAAAGGGGGCACCCGTGAAGGAGGCACCTGAAAAAAAATTGCCCTTTACTCTTTTTGATTTTTTTTGTCACCTTTTCAGTGTGGCCTAAGGCCACCACCGTCGGCTAACGACGGGAACCGCAGTAGGAGCAGCCGCCGCGAGAGTCGCAGTAGCAGCAGCAACAGCAAAGGTGGCTTGAGACCACAGCCGTTGGCTGACGACGACACCCGGTGCAACATCAGAAGCACCGAAGGCGACCTGAGGTCGCACAGGAGCCCACCACCAACGTCGTGGTGGCCGTCCTCGTGACGGCATCGCAACACATCTGAGAGACTGTGCTTCGATCGCTCACCTCCCCTTGTGGCCTTGTGCCAGTGGGAGCGAGTGTCCCAGACACTCACTCACACCACACTCTAGAGATGAGCACATTGGCGTCGCAGGGAGCGCAGCCGGCGCCGTGGCTGGCACCGGCTCAGCATACGTGGCAGATGACGCATCCACAGTGGCAGTTCCAGCCGTGGCACACTTCTAAGGCGTCAAACGGCTTTGCCTGCTACTTCTGCTGCGACCGACACCACGGCTGGCGCCAGTGTCGCCAGCGCCCTGCTGGGTGGCGACCGCCTTGGTTACGGGCCTGCCCTACTCCACCATCCGCTTCCGATACATCAGCTCATACAGTCGCGCCCCTCAGTGGAGCTATGGCGGTTGTGTACGCTGAGCTCCAGGGTCTGAAGCGCATGGTGCAACAGCTCATAGATCATGTGATCTCTGAGCGGGCTGTTGCCACCATGCCGCTTAACACACCCTCTTCTTCCTTCTCGCCATCCTCACCTCCGTCAGTGTCATCACCTGACGGTGCCACGCCTCCCGACCTTAGCTCTACATCTGACACCCTACGCTCCGTGCTGGAGGCAGTTGGAGTCATCCCAACCAGTGACCCCTCCACTTCTGGGGTAGTCTCTTCGGCTCGCCATCATCATTCTCGGACTCGGCACGCGAGGCGGCGGATAGCAAGTTTGTCGAGACGTGTGCAGGAGGAAGTACCAGACGCAGCAGTGGCAGACGTCACCACGGAGCTGACTCCCTCCTCCCCAGTTGCAAAGTTGGTGCGTTACCCCTTCGCAGCTTCTACCGGTGCGTCGGTCGAAGGGGGGATGGAGTGTCTGTCGACGACCACCGGCGAGTGCATGAGGGATGCGACAGACGGTGCTTCACGACAGGGCGCTCCCAGTGAGGACGAGCCATCCAACGAGTGGTCCGACGTGGATTCGGAGACAGACGAGTGGTCTGACGCGGAATTGGAGGCAGACATGGAGATGGAGACTACAGTTGACGTAGCAGAGACCACAGAGGCAGGTGGGGCAGTACCAGTGGATGAGGCAATAGTAGCAGTAGCGGTGTCAGCCGACACATGTGGAGCAGACGTCCGTTCCGCTACATTGGTGACCAGTGGACTGTCGCCAGACGTCCAGGCAGTGGGCGTGTCAGCAGCCATCGACGTCGTGACAGTAGCATCAGTTGCAGTCACTGCTACTGACGGGACGTTGGCATTAGACGCGGCTCTCGGAGGAGTCTCAGGTGACGAGATCCCCTCGTCTCCTGTCCACGGGTTGGTCTGCCGAGTCCCCACAGCTCCTGTCGAGGTGCCAGTCGTGGGGGGGGAGGTGTGTCCGCTGACGACCGTAGCGGAGCTCGGCATTGGTGATGCGATTGCTCTACAGTGCAGGATAATTGAGGCGGATGACGCCACACAACAGACTTAGCTAGCGGAGAGTTCAACAGGGGGAGACATTCTCTGTGACGGAGACTCTTCATCAGAGGAGGATTGGTCTGATGCTGAATCAGAGTCGAGGATGGAGTTGGTGATTGTTGATGTCTTGGCGGATGACGTGACGACGGTCGATGCCGGAGCTGCGCCCGACGATGCGCACGCTCGTGCATTAGCTGGTGTGGAGACAGCTGCCATGGTGCCAGGAGCAGCAGTAGGAGGAGCAGGTGATACAGGTGCTGATGCTTGGCCCACAGCAGACGCCCAGGTGGTTTTGGCAGATAGTGCTGGGCAGCAGGAGGAGGTGATTGACTGCCAGGACGAGGCAGACCTCCTCGGTGAGGACCAGTCGTCCGTCGTGGAGTGGTCGGACACAGGTTCGGAGGCAGACGTAGAGGCCCAGTGCGCTGCCGTTCTTGCAGTAGCCACGGCTAGAGCACGCGATAGCCTCTCGATGAGAGCAGACGTCCGCGTGTGCGGCATGGAGGATGTAGAGCGAGATGCAGACATCCGACACCTCGCTACCCTCACAGGTGTCGTTGACACCACGGCGGCTCCAGCCGATGACATAGCTATGATCGTTCGAGCTACAGTTCCTGTACCCGAGCGCCTACGCTCCACGGTCGACGAGCATGAGGCAGTGGTGGCTCGAGCGGAGGCGGACGTGCAGAGTCTCATGGCCGAGCTCCGAGAGGCCAGCAGCCGTTGGTACACTTCAGATGCTTCTGCACGACAGGTTGCTGAGATGTGCATGGAGGATGTGCACACACGTCTCGAGGCTGCAGAGTGGTCCCTACAGGATGCACGTTGGCGACAGGCGGATGCACAACAGCAGGTGGACGATTGGTTGTGCACCAGAGGCTCATCGTTTCTGCAGGGTGTATGGGTTCCGGATGACAGTGACGATGCTGCAACGGCAGATACACCGACGGATGACGACGTCTGGCCACCTGACACCCGAGTGTCGAGTGTGTCAGAAGCAGCCAGTGACTCCGCAGCACCACCCCCTTTTGGTGCAGCTGCTATGGATGCGGACGCGCTCAGTGGTGACAACCTCTTGCCAACAGCTGGTGATCAGGCAGCAGCTGAGTCGCCTATTGGCATGGAGAGCTTCCTACGCGACGAGGAGACGAGGATGCAGGAGGCAGTGACTCACGCCGACGCGCACATGATGGAGGTCCACCATCAGATTCATTCCGCGACTGACCGCCTGCACGCCGTAGATGCAGCTGGCCGGCAGGCTGCCGCAGCAGAGCTCGACGAAGTGCACACGCGTCTCGACGCAGCACAGTCCGTGTGGCAGCATGCAGCACAGCAGCTGGCATGCATACGGGAGGTGATACAGTTGGAGGAGGCCCTCAGCGCTGCACCAGTCACATCAGCAGACGACGACAGTAGTGACGACTACAACAGCAATGGCGATGACAGCGACGACACCGCTCCGGGGTGAGGCTCTATGCGGACACATCCGACCAGCATCGTCGTCACCCTTGCTATTGCTGTGCAGGGGTATGTGGCCATGGGGGAGCCGCGCTCCCTCCTCACGGATTGTGTTGGGAGCAGCCATCAGCTTTGCTCGTACTGTCAGCCTCTGCAGCCCAGGGGGAGTGTTGGTGTGAGGACTTTGGTCTGACATCTTTTTGAGGACAGCGAGGTTACTCAGGGTGCAGCACGATGCTATGGTCCAGGTTATTCTGGTCGAGACCCGGAGACCCATTGCCTCTATGTGTTATGTATGATCCATGCTAGGTTATGCTGGTCGAGACCCGCGCACCTGTTGAGTTCTACCGGTCTGACGTGGACACCCATTGCATACATGTGTTATGTATGATCCATGCATGATGTGGTCGAGACCCGGGCACCCGGAGACACGTTTCCGGGGTCACGACGAGACCTGTTTCTCTGTCTCTCTTGCTTGATGTTTGACACGTAGGTGTGTGATTCACTTCGTGCATGGTCGAGACCCGGGCATTTGGTCGGATGCACCATTGTCACGAGGATACTGGGTGCTGTGGTATGCTTGATCAGTGCTCGCTATGATTGGTTCCCTGAGCCATCATCTCTTGCATTCGCTCAGACATCATTATGTTGACAGTTGTGTCAGCCAAGGGGAGTGTTGGTGTGTGTGGCTTCCACCTGTCACGAGCCACGGCAACGAGAGCAGCGCTACAGGAGAGCGCGACGACATGATCCTGGATGCAGACGCAGCTGGCACCGGAGCACCGACGAGTGGTGACTCCATCCACCAGCAGCTGCCAGAGAGCTACCACGACGCCCTGGGTACTTGCCGGGGTGCTTTGCGGTTTTTCTGCAGACGCTAGAGTTTTCTCGGTGGACTGGCTCTTGAGCCCGATTTGCATGTTTTGTATTTCTTGTCCACCGATCGGTGCCGGACTTGTGTGTGTGACCAGTCGTAGCGTCCGGCTTGAGATTCTGCATCTCTAGGTTCAGGCTGCGTAGCGTTCTGATTTGTCTGCGCGGAGTTACGGCCGAAATAGTGCTTTTGGGCCGGTTTGAGGACAGACCTTGCACTGCCGCGTGCGACACCGGTCGTGCGCCGCGGCAGGTATTTATATTGTGGACTTGTCATTTGTTATCTCTCTCTGCATTTATATTCAGTTTTGTATTTCCTGACACTCTGTTCGTGTCCCAACCCAGACCCTTGCTGTTTTGTCATTAACTTGTGACTGTTATCACACGCTGACCTGGCGCTGACGCCTAGTGTCGCGGCAAGTGGTTAGGAAGGTTCTAGGAAACTTCTGCTGCTCACACGCCCCCCTGTGCTCTGATACCAAATTGGAAATAATTTTAGGGCATGCAGGCCCATGCAAGCACGAACATGAGCTCTGTGTGTGAGTGCGATGCAAAACGGCAAGAATTTGGCTAAGTCTGGAACGCTGAATATAAAGAACAAGGAGAGTTTACAAATGAGCCCCTAGCGGGCTTATATAAGTGCGCCGGCAGCTAACCGCACCGGGCCCCGTCACCCCTGCTGAACCCAAATGAGTCAACAGGGAGAACACACTGCATACACCACGAGAATACTAAAGGTGGTCTCCTCGAGGCACCGAAACAACTCTCCGAGTGCCCGGGTCTCGACCACCGAGAAAATATGAGCAGTGTCAAATCATCTCGAAATCAACGTCAAGACATCACAGACGGCTTTCCGAACATCGGAAGCCCCACAATAGCCATCGGATCTCCTCGTCGCACCGGTACAGTCAACCGGGTGCGTGGGTCTGAACCCACGGAGAAAACTCTCCTACCTCCTGACAAGCCCACATGGCTGCCGGAACGCATCGACCGCGTCTCGCCGGCGCTGTCGTAGTTGCTGGAGAAGTCTCGGTGCAGTTCGGAGGCCCGTCGTGTCGTCACGCCCTCCTCTGCCATATACCCCAAATGTGGGTATATCGGTAAACTAGCAATGTCGGTCGTGACGGGTGGAAGCCACACAAACCAACAGGAGGGGTCTTCAATTGTTGCTCAATGTTTATCACTAGTCAGTCACTTGAAATTTTCAGCTGCTTTCTGGCGCTAACACTTGCATGCGCGATTCTGAGTAACAAATCCACAGCACTCAGACTTAAGACTCTAGAGCGGGAGGCTGAGGGGGCAATAGACTAAGCAACGAGCATGTAAGCCCGCACACCGCATCAACAATGCCACTGCCCTAACCTTCACTCTAGCATAGTTTCCAGCTGGGCTCTGGTGCAACAGACCGAGGGGGCAGCTTCAGCAACAATCGCGGGTTCTCGCACGCTGCATGAAAAGTGTTGCTGCACCAACCTGCTGCATTAGGTTTTCTAGCTGGTTCTTAGGTTCCCATCTCCCCTCGTGTCGAAAGTGGCAACCTGCTCAAGCACCACGAGGTCATGCCACTTTTCTGCATTTGTTGCACTACCAATGACCACTAAAAAGAAGCTAAGATGGAAGTGGAACAGGGTAGGCATCTATTATCCTGATGTGGCTTTTGTACAGAAGGACACTTCTGAGACTAAAACAAGCTGTATTGCCGAACAAAATGAACTATTGCAGGAAGCTGCTGACAGCATCAATGGTTCTCTGTGGCTCCACGAGGCTATCTTCAGGCTGCTGAGTGAAGAATTCACTTCCAGGCTTGGCGCCTCCAAAGCTCACCATGCCAGGTGGCGTGAGGCTGCTGCTGCCACCACCAGCCCCGAGGGGACCGGTGGGGCTTCCGCTGCTGCTACTTTCGGAGAGGCATAGTTGACGCTGCGCATCACCCTGGTGCACAAAACAGCACGACATCACGCAGCGGGTACACACAAGGCTTGAGGCGAAGTGAAACGGAACATCATAGCCTCTACTCTAAAAAAACGTGCACCCATTGCACATTGCATCCACTGCCATTAGAGCATCCCATGAGCATCCTGGGAAGAAGGGGGAAAAAAACAACAGGCACAGAAGTCATGAACGCTGCATCATCTTTGCTCAACTTTTTAGGCCACGGCAATGACTGGCATGCACGATGGCTACTAGTTGGCAACAACGGAGGACAACTCCTCTCATCAGTGTGACAGGATGGGTGACCAATGGGGCAAGCAAGGTCATCTAAAGGAAACTCACATTGGGATAGATTGCCGCACCGTTGACTTCAGTCGACTTCTCTGCAGCGCTTAAGAGGCCCCCTCCAAGCTCCGCCTTCATCCCTCCTTTCTCCAAACCCTGCCCACCCCCAATGACTATGCTGCTGCTCCCGTCCTCGCCTCCTAGTGGCTGAAGCTGCAGTCCGACCATGACCATGCCGCCATGGCCATGCACATGGCCATGCCCCAGGCGGTCATCTGTCCCTCCCCACATGCTGCTCATGGTTGCTTCTGTGGCGGCCGGTGCCATGAGGATGCCTCCCATGAACGGTGACGCGTCATGGCTCCCATTACCCATGCCCTGGATTGGTAAAGAGCCAGGCACAGGAATCATCATGCCTGGTGCACTGCTTTCAATGGCACTGGGTGGCTGGCTGCTGTTCTTTACAGCCCCCAAATGCTGCTGCTGCTGTTGCTGTTGCTGCACCTGCTGTTGCTGTTGCTGCTGCTGTTCCTGTTGGTGTTGCTCGTGGTAATGCAGCTGCTGCTGACCTCCACTCGGTGGTCCTAGCTTCAAGAGCGACTCGGATGCCTGAGTCATTGTGCTTACCTCATCCCACCTGCACAGCAGCAACACCACAGAAGCAATCCCAGGTTAGTGGCGCGTGGGAAGGCAATTCTTTCATTCAAGGAGGCACTACATAAACTTAAGGAAACTGCACAACGATGAGAAGGTGCAAGGGCCACAGAAAGGATCAGGCCATACGTCAGGAACATGGGCAGGCAGCAGGACAGGAAGGAGAAAATTATGCCTGCGTGCCCCTGACAGTGCACCGTTGTGGCAAGGGTAATCTATCATTGCATCTAGACGCACCTATGGCCTGATGGATCACGGACATGGCCGGGAGCATCCGACAGGAACAAGTGCATCGGCGAGGAGCCAATGCCCTGCTGCCCCACTGGCGCCGCACTTGCTGGTGCACCTGCTGCAGCTGTGGCTCCAGTCAGGCTGGAGTTAACAGCAGAGGGCACACTTCCACACTGATGTGGATCCCCAGCTCCCGCCTGATCCTTGCCTACCGCGACTGCCCCAGCCATGCCGGCAGTCATCACACCGGGTGCTCCACTTGCATGTCCACCCACAGGCATGGTCGTGCCGCCAGGCCCATGGCCCTGTGACTGGCCAAACTGCGGCTGGTTCTGGTGGGCCACGGGCAAGGGCGCAGCCGGAGGTCTGATGGTGGGGAGCTGGAGGAGGTTGGGCACCCTCAGTAAGGGCACCCTTGCCTCCCCTCCCCCTACCGATCCGCTACGAGTAAGCGACAGCTGTGGGACAGTGGCAGGGCCGTACTGCTGCTGCACTTGCTGCTGCTGTTGCTGCTGCTGCTGCTGCTGCTGCTGCTGCTGCTCCTGCTGCTTCTGGATGTGTGGCGCTTGTGGCATGAACTGCGAAGGACCATGGGAGTTGGATACGGGAGGACCACCAGCAGGAGCAGCAGCAGCCGGAGGTCCCAGCCTGAAGCCATAGCTTGACTGCGACGAGTACTGACTCTCGGACCTAACAAGAGGCTGGCCTCCTCCGCCGCTGCTGCCGTTGCTTGCATGGTGAGGCTGAGGCTGCTGCTGCAGCAGCTGCAGTTGACGAGGTTGAGGAAGCTGCTGACCGGGTTGCTGGCTTTGCTGCAGCTGTTGTTGCTGCAGTTGCAGCTGCTGTTGCTGCTGCTGTGGATGCTGCTGTGGATGCTGCTGCATTTGCAGTTGCTGCTGTTGCGGCTGCAGAGTATGCTGCTGAAGTTGGTACTGAACCTGGGGCTGAACTTGAAGTTGCTGCTGATGGTGGTGCTGCAGAGCAGGCGAGGGCTGCTGCTGCTGCTGCTGCTGCTGCTGCTGATATGTAGGGTGCTGTTGTTGAGCATAGACATGCCCACTAACGGTGGTGGCAGGAAGCTGCTGAGGTTGATGCTGACATTGCGCCACAGGCTGCTGCTGCTGCTGCTGCTGTGGACCAACGCAGGTCTGCTGCAGCTGCTGCTGAGGTTGATGATGATACTGGTGCTGATGCTGATGCCCAGGCGCATGTTGGCTGCTTTGCTGCTGCACGTAGCTTCCTGCTTGGATGGTCTGAACGTAGACAGGGCCCTGTGGACCCACACTGGAGGGCAGTGGGAGCTGAGGGGCTTGAGACATCTGACCTCCCAGCTGCTGCGAGTGCAGGTGAGGAGTATGCTGCTGCTGGTACTGGTAGGGCTGCACTTGCTGCTGCTGCTGCTGCTGATGCACAAGGTGCTGCCGTGGCATCTGTTGCTGGTACTGCTGCTGGCTGTTCACAGGAGCTGCCAGTGCAGACAGCTGGGATCCCTCCTGGTGGGCTCCATGGGGATGGTGCTGCGGTCCTGGAAGCCCTTGGGTCATAGGCTGGGACGTGGCTGAGCTCGCATGCTGCACAACAGGAGAACCAGCCTGCACCATGTGCTTGCCAGGCTGTTGCTGCTGCGACAAGGCACTGCTGGCGACGCCCGCAGGCTGCTGTTGGAAAGACTCGGAGACAGAGACTGCTCTGGGAGCAGCAAGTCCAGCTGGGGGGGCAGAACTTGAGCAAAGGATCTGATAGTGGCCTGGCTGTAGACCTCCAGATGTACTCCCTCCAGCAAGCTGAGGAAGAGGGAGTGGAGGAGCAGCTTGCGGCTGCTGCTGCTGCTGCTGCTGCTGCTGCTGCTGGTGATGACAGCTGTTTTGCTCATGGTGATGCTGCTGCTGTTCAAGCCCTTGGTTATGCTGCTGGGCAGTGGATGGCTGAGGAATCTGCTGCTGCTGGCACAGTGGCTGCTGCGAATGCTGTTGCAGCTGGGGAGGATTTTGCTGCTGTGATAGCAGAGGCTGCTGTTGTTGGGGTTGCAGGCGCTGGAGCATCACTGGTTGCTGAAGCAAGCCTTGGGGATGAGATTGGTGCTGATCTTGGTGATGTTCCTGCTGCTGCTGCTGATGCTGCTGTTGCGACTGCTGCTGCTGCTGCTGCTGCTGCTGCTGTTCTTGTTGCTGATGCTGATGCCCGTGTCGTGCTTCGAGCTGCTGCTGCTGCTGCTGCTGCTGCTGTAGAATGTTCTTCCCCTGCTGCTCTGCATGTAGCTGTTGCAGTTGTTGTGGCTGCTGATGCAAGTCTGGTGCCTGCTGCCGAGACTGCAATGTCTGCTGCTCAGACTCCCGCTGCACAAACGAGGGCAGGAGAGAATGCTGCTGATCATGCCGGTTATGGTGAAGGGGGTCCTGGTGCTGATATGTTTGGTTGCACTGCTGATGTGCTTGCTTCAGTTCTGTCGTGCTTGAACATGGTTGGAGGATGGGGGGAGGAGACAGAAGACGAGGCACTGATTGGTGCTGCGGTTGCTGATATTGCTGGTGGTGGCAGACCCGCATTTGACTGCTCTGTGGTGGCTGTTGGTGCGGCTGCTGAAGCTGATGCTGTGGCTGCTGCTGGTTATGCTGGTTGTAGGAGTGCAGCTGGGGGTGAATCTGCTGTGGGACTTGCTGCTGAAGCAGCTGCTGCTGCTGTTGTGAGCAGCTGTGGACAGGGCCAGGTTGGATTGTCTGCGCATTCTGCTGGTGGTGGATTTCTGGCGGGTAGCCCGAAACACCTGATGGAGTGGACTGGCATCTTGGCATCAAGGATGCACCACCATTCGCAGTGCTGCCGAATCCAGTGCCACCAGGCAGCTGAAGCATCNACGAGGGCAGGAGAGAATGCTGCTGATCATGCCGGTTATGGTGAAGGGGGTCCTGGTGCTGATATGTTTGGTTGCACTGCTGATGTGCTTGCTTCAGTTCTGTCGTGCTTGAGCATGGTTGGAGGATGGGGGGAGGAGACAGAAGACGAGGCACCGATTGGTGCTGCGGTTGCTGATATTGCTGGTGGTGGCAGACCCGCATTTGACTGCTCTGTGGTGGCTGTTGGTGCGGCTGCTGAAGCTGATGCTGTGGCTGCTGCTGGTTATGCTGGTTGTAGGAGTGCAGCTGGGGGTGAATCTGCTGTGGGACTTGCTGCTGAAGCAGCTGCTGCTGCTGTTGTGAGCAGCTGTGGACAGGGCCAGGTTGGATTGTCTGCGCATTCTGCTGGTGGTGGATTTCTGGCGGGTAGCCCGAAACACCTGATGGAGTGGACTGGCATCTTGGCATCAAGGTTGCACCGCCATTCGCAGTGCTGCTGAATCCAGTGCCACCAGGCAGCTGAAGCATCTGTGGAGGGTCCTGCGGCCGCTGCTGTGGTTGCTGCTGCTGCTGCTGCTGCTGCTGCTGCAGCTGGCCAGGTTGTCCAAACGGGCTTTGCTGTGACGGCTGCAGCTGCTGTGGCACACCAGCACACTGCTGCTGCGGCACACCAGAGTACTGCTGCTGCGGCACACCAGAGTACTGCTGCTGGGAATACGTCTGGTGGTACTGCGCAGTGGATGGTTGCACGTAGCTCCCCGGCTGTTGCATGACACCCGGCGGCCCTAACTGTTGGTGATGTGGCGGCTGGGGTTGCTGATATCCTTGTGGCTGCTGCCCTGGCTGCTGCAGCTGAGGGGCCGGCATCAGGTTGGGATGCTGTTGCTGGGATGGCGGTGGAATCCCTCGGCCACAGGGCCTGCACAAACCAAGTCGAAGCCACGAGGGAAAGAAAGCAGCCACACTCAGTCAGTCTAAGCAGACAGGGAGCCAGACGTGACCCGGACTTCTCATCTGCGCATCACCAAGGCAGGGAGGGACCAACGTTTGACTAGCACAGCAACAGTCGATTCAATCTCCTACTCGCAAGTCGGCATGAGGGACTCACATCGAAGGAGCAGCTGACCAGGCTGAGGTTCCCAGAGCCATGGATGACGAAGATGACTTGAGGTCGGGCACAGATCCTCCCACAGGCTGCGCAGGAGGGGGCAGGACCAGAGGTGGAGGCCCCCCGCCACAGACGACGGATGACATGACCTCGCCAGCACTGCTTCCCAGAGCTCCCGCCGGGTACAGTGCCGCACCCTGCTGCTGCATCATGTGCTGCTGTGGCGCCTGCTGCAGCCCAGCTGCCGGAGCGTCTGAGACATCACAGCCGCCATGCTCGCTGTCACCGTCATCACCGGGGACGAGGCACGAACCCGGAGTGCTCCTCTCGTTGGCTTTGCGCGCACGGTTTCTGCCCCGGTGCATGTGGCGCTCGCAGTACTTCTGGTCCGCCACAACCTGCCAGGTGACGCAAAAAAAACGAACTTAGTAGACGTATCAAATCACACGCTGGGTGCAGCATTTCTACCATGGCAAGAACCATGCACCCAGCATAACAGGAAGCTAGCCCAAAACAAGACCCATTTTGGTGGATAACGCGGGAAGCATGTGGGGCTGCACAGCAAGGCATAGCCTTTGCCCATGGACAGGCAACAAAACACCCAAAAATGAGGTCAGATGATGAGGAGGCTGAGGGGGATGGGCAGTGGGGAGTGAGCGGTGAGAGACGGCCATAGTTTGGACCTGTCAGCTTGTGTGACACAGGGCAGCAGCTGTACCTCTCTCGAGCACCTCCATTTCTTGCCATCAGTACGTCGGCAGCGCAGTGGCTCAGGATCTGCTGCCCCCCCAGCCCATCCTGTAAAGAGACACCACCACAACACGCACAGAACCCAAGGAGGTGGTAGATTGTCAGACACGGACTGGGGTTGGGCCATCGGATGATCAAGTAGACCAGCCGTGGCACTTCGCTGCTGTTGCGTGACTCTGAACTCTTGCCAAAGAGTTCGAGCAGGTCAGTGGCCCCGTGCATCTTTCCTCATGCATGGGCTAACTGCGCAGAGCAAACAGCAAGAAACATTGCGATGCAGCTCTAGAGCACAGACAGTAAGAAGGGTGCAGCCTTGCTGCCATGTTCTTGTGCCTCACAGTACAACGTGTCCCGCACGCGTGCATGATTCCTTCAGGGGACAGGGAGAGTGTGTGGGTGAGTAAGTGAGGGAGGGAGGGAGGGAGGAAGGGGAGGGAGGGGGAGAGAGAGAGAGAGAGAGAGAGAGAGAGAGAA
>SZWC01005895.1:6873-17917 GCA_023375785.1 Penium margaritaceum
CAGGAACGTTTTTCTAGTCTTGTCTCATACAGGAACGTTTTTCTAGTCTTGTCTCATACAGGAATGTTTTTCTAGTCTTGTCTCATACAGGAACGTTTTTCTAGTCTTGTCTCATGCAGGAACGTTTTTCTAGTCTTGTCTCATGCAGGAACGTTTTTCTAGTCTTGTCTCATGCAGGAATGTTTTTCTAGTCTTGTCTCATACAGGAATGTTTTTCTAGTCTTGTCTCATACAGGAACGTTTTTCTAGTCTTGTCTCATGCAGGAACGTTTTTCTAGTCTTGTCTCATGCAGGAACGTTTTTCTAGTCTTGTCTCATATAGGAACGTTTTTCTAGTCTTGTCTCATACAGGAACGTTTTTCTAGTCTTGTCTCATGCAGGAACGTTTTTCTAGTCTTGTCTCATGCAGGAATGTTTTTCTAGTCTTGTCTCATACAGGAACGTTTTTCTATTCTTGTCTCATGCAGGAACGCGATACCACACTAGCAAACATGTGGTCATGCTGTCATGTGGTCATGTGGTCATGTGGTCATGTGGTCATGTGGTCATGTAGTCATGTGGAAATGTGGTCATGTGGTCATGTAGTCTAGTCATGTGGTCATGTGGTCATGTAATCATGGGGACATGTGGTCATGTGTGGTCATGTGGTCATGTGGTCATGCGTCTATGTGGTCATGTGCAGTTCCCTTACGACGGCTGTGTGAGGGAGCTGCAGAGTTATGCTTGGGCTTGCTCTATCTCGCATGCTGTGCTGTGGTTCTTGCAACTTTTGGGTTCATGGCTTCGCCACATCTCCACAGCTGATGCAATATGTGTGTGTCCAGACTTGATTTCACTTGTGCCCCAGTACATGTCCTTTTGCCTCTTGTCTGTTTGCTCATGTTCTGTACCCCGCACGTCGGACGTTCCGCGTCCTGTTTGGCGAGCGGAATGCGACTGATCAGCTGGTGAGACGCTCTTGTGCAGAGAGCTCACATCGGACTTGTCGAGTTCGTGGCAACAACGCTGTACCACCTGTCCAAGTTTGCAGGGCTCATAGTTTCCAAGGGCTCTAGAATGCGCTGTTGCTGCGCTTTCCTCTGTTGCTTTCCGTTTTGTGAGTGGAAATCCACAGATACGACGCGCTCGCACGAGTCGAGTCCCTGGTGGGCGGCATATGCTCTGTCACAGCATCCCTCGTCCTCCCATCCCTTATCTTCCTCCGCCTCTGGGGCCCCCGCCTCTCCGTGTCATCCTCCCTCCTCATTCAAGGGATGCTTGCTGTCATTGTTGCGACCGCCGCCATCATAGTCTACGTCAATCTCACGGTGGTATCCTGACCCAAGANGAGAGGGAGGAAGGAAATTTCACAACACTGGTCTTTGAGTCGTACAGCAGTCCTGAGGAGTTGTACAAGCTTATTGGTTTCACCAGCTCCATTTGTCTTGCCCTCATTAGGACAATTCCTTGCTTCATTCCTCGGCCAAAATACAGCAATGTATGGCACTTCCATGGTCATGGTAGATATTGCCATTGAACCACCACCCTAGGAACCATGAATGTTTTAGGGGGAAGGCTTTGATAGGATCACTCTTGCGTGTTGTTTTCCGCCCTCCCATGCATGCGGTAGAGGCATGAATAGTGATGGCATGGGAAAATGGAGGAACGGTAGACAGTAACGATATGGACGGGTAGGAAGTGTCGCATGTGGACTTGTTTATAACCCAGTCAGTGTGAGGGTCCTCTCCAATGCTTCACGGAATACCAAAGACATACACTCCCATGTTCTCCATGGGTTGTCTCTGCCTATTCTTGGCCGCGTTGTGAAGGCCTCCCAATTGTACATCTGAATTTTCTCTCACTCCTTCATTTGGACAGCCCTTGCAGCTTGTAATGTTGTCGGATTTTCCACCATGTAGATGCATTTGTGCCATTGCACATGCACTTGTGGGACGTTGGATATCCCTGAACTTCCCCTGCGCACCATAAAGTTACTTCAAACGTATCTTCATTGTCTTTCATCCATGTTTATCACCTTCTTACACACAAACACTCTAATCCTCATTTGCGAGGATTAGAGGTTTTGTTCATGGTAGTAGAGCTCCTCCAAGGCACTATTCTCACTACCCTTCCAATACCCAAAGTTAACATCAATATCTGTTATGATACGAGTCGTCTCCACCTGTCTGTACAGCTTTCTGCGACCACTCGGTCGTGTTTATGCTTCTGCAAATCCTTCACACGGACACAGTTGGAGTCGGAACACTTACATGTGGTGGCTCCACCCACGAGCAGCTGCCAAGATGTCCCGAGTGCTTACTAAGGTGCTTTGCAGTATTTTTGCAAAGCACCATAGTAAGCACCGTAGAGTTTTCTCGATGGACTGGCTCGTCAGCTCGATTTGCATAGTTTGCATAACTCTTCCTCTAATCAATGTTGCACTTGTACGTGTGACCAGTCATAGCGTCGAGCTCGAGATTTTGCATCTATACTTTGAGACAGTGTTGCGTTTGGGTGCCTATGCGTAAAGTTTGGCCAAAGCAGTGGTTTTGTACCGGTTTAACGACAAACTGAAAGTGCTCCATGCATTGCCCACTATGCGCCGCGGCACATATTTATGTTGTGTGCTTGTGTGTTATCCTTTTTCATTATAAATGCAAGCTATTGCGCTTATGATTCTCTGAGCGCTTTGTCTAGCCCAAACCTTACTGTTTCTAGACCCGCCTTTCTCTCCTAGTGTGTTCGCTGACTGGACAGCATTGCCCTGTCGGCAGCGGTTGTGCCAGGAAGCTTCCAAGTTGTTTCTCATGGTATCAGAGCAATGACCCATCCCTCGTTGAGCAGCTGAGCAGAGGCATGCTAGTGGCAGTAGCAGTGAGAGTCGCACTTTCAGCGAAGGGTCCTTGAAGGATCCATCAAGCCATGGTGACCCACCGAAGCATGCAACAACAGCAAAGATGTCGTTGCGACGAAAGCTGAAGTTGCATCATCACGACATCGCCACCGAGGTAGCCGTGGGTTGTCCAACCCTGCCACTAGCACTTCAAGCACGTGGTGGTGCTGGACGATCTGGAGAGCTTCTTTAAAGTTTCCTTTTTGGTCACACTTCCTACACTCTCTGGATGCTCGAGTGGGACTACTACAATTGACTACCATTTTGGGAGTGTGAGGGCTTATTAGAAAGGTCTAGTCATGGGCTCTCCAACGTATCCACTCTCGTTTTGCTCGCTACCCTGTAGCGGACAAGAAATGAAAATTCGATCTCATATCTAAAATGTTTAGGATTTTCGGGAAGACAAGAAAAATATGATTTTTTGCACTTTTTAAAAGATTTTTTTGGCGAAACCACCACCATTGTATTAAGCATTGTCTTCCGCATCATCGCTCCAAACTTCACTGCATTTGGACAACCTTCATGCTGACTCCATTGTGGGTAATGTCATTGTTACCAACACTTGGCTAAGTTTTTGGATGAGAAATGATTTTTTTGGAAATGTTTCAAATTCTCAAGAAACACAGTCGGATTTCAATGTAGCGTGGGCCGGCCTCTCCTCATGGCTTGAACGGGTTCCTGGCCTATAGGCGGTTGGACGCGATGGATTGAGGGTCAGAGGCCCTCAGTCATCGCGGTTTTGGCCTAATGGACCAAGCTTCCCGTACAAATCCGTTACATTCAATACCAGAGCCAGAGCGGCCGGTGACCTCACCGCCCATCCTCATTCCGCCGTGCACTTCGTCACATTTCATGAGGAGAAGTGTGCCATCGACAAGCGATGGACCCACTTCGCATTTGCGCTGGCGGAACGCTGCCCGCCACAACTCCACATCAACCCACTCTTGTCCTCTCACCATCCCAAACCTTGGACAACCTACTTTGCCCCAACTACTCAACCCTCCCAAAACCTCTCTCTCCATCTCTCTCCTCTCATCCTCACCTCGCCCAACCGCAAACTCGTGCTACTATCCATGAGAGACCGACGGGAGGAGGCAAATTGAAGCAAGGGGTTGCTGGACCAGCTGCTTGGGTGGCTAGGAGCTACTACAACAGCAATGGAGGAAGTCAAATGCAAACTGGTCGTGACCAAGCTCCCAAGGCCGAATTTCCCTTTTTTTTCTCTCCACGGCCACAAAGATTCTTGAGTCAACCCTGGGCTCTTAGGTGGAGAGGAGAAGGGACGAGCCATATCTTGACCTCCGGACCTCCGGATTCTATGCCGTTTTTTTCGGTTAAGCTCAGAAAAACATTGTCTACTTCATTCAATGACATAGAGTCCATCCTTGTGCCATTTGGTCGTGGCAAAGTTATATTTCAAGAGATTCTCACTCTCCTTCAGATTCTAAGAGCATTGGACGTGTCCTCTTTTCAGGACTTTGGTGCTGTACCCTTGAAAGAAATCTTCTTGCAAAAAGGACCAATTTCCACTACCCAAAAAAAGTTGAAGGAGAAATTCTCAATTTACACCTCGGTCCACCTCTCACGAGGTGAAGGAGGGTACGCTTTGGGAACCTCGGTCCATTGCTCAAGAGGGTGAAGGAGGGACTCCTCAGAGCCACCTCGGTCCGCCTCTAACGAGGTGAAAGAGGACACGCTTTGGGAACCTCGGTCTACCGCTCAAGAGTGTGAAGGAGGGATCCTCCCAAGCTATCTTGGTCCACCTCTCACGAGGTGAAGGAGGGCAGGCTTTGTGAACTTCACCCATCTCTCAAGAAGGGTTTGAAGTGAGGCACACCGTGACTACTAGTGTGTCCTCAAACCATTTCAAAAGATGAAAACAAAACAAAAAAATCATAAAGTAACAAGGTTGACAAGAGGGTGACACGTAGCGAGGCCTTGTGACAGCAATGGCGGGTCTCGGGTACGGACTCTCTGTGGTCATGGGGTATCCTCCAAACGTCAGCCCACGTCACTCCAATGAGAAAAATCCCATGGGGTCCGAGGAGAGCCGTGGGACGTTGGCGCTGGTGAGCCACCTCGCCATGCCACGTTGAGAGCCAGTGGCGAAAGGGGGGAAGGTCTCAACCGGCGTCGCCAAGAGACAAGACGCCAAAACTAGTGTTGCACATTGCCTAAACGTCGAAGGCCACCTCGACAAGCTTCGCGCCCACCTCTCATCAAAAGACATGGACCTTGCCATGACCATCATGGGTGCGTTGGCATACGATGGTGACATGGTGCATGCCAGCCTTGGTGAACGGGTGTTCACAACTCGACAAAAGACTTTATGAAGAAAACGCCAAGATGGTCCACGAGTTGGCAGCTGCTTACACAAAGCAAAGTTGGCGGAGGAGGCACTTGAGACCCATAGTGTGAAGTAAGCCACAAATAAGCCGGTTGTATTGAACGATACCGTGGGAGCGGCACGCCATGCAGTCGAAGATGAGGTGGAGTATATCTTTGAACGTCGTGAGCGTGCAAACATTGAGAATATGCGTAGGGCTGCTCAAAACATGCTTCATGCTCCAGTCGGTGGATCGGCCCCACTCGCACAAGCTGATGCACCACGGATGAGGGCCGCAACTACACCACCTTGATCCCAGAGAATGGGGTGACCGGTGGCTACGTGCTGCTAGAAGTAGCGGATTGCTACGATGGGTCGAGATACGTCAATGCATTCCTCAAAATTCTTGAGCGCCACCTACGCCTTGTCCAGGTCGACAAGGAGGAGTGGGGTGCTCAAGGGATGCTCTCTCTCAAGCCACAGCCCTTTGAGAAGCTTATATAGCTTAGCAAGGAATAGCAGGTGCAATCCGACCCGAGTTGGGATGAGTATTGCGCACTCATGCGTGAGCTCTACTCCAAACCTCCTGACTCTCAGAAGGTGAAGAAGGAGTTGGAAGCTTACGTGCAAGGAGGCATGTCCTTGGAGAAGTATGCAGATAATTTTCTCAAGACAGCGAAAAAGGTGGGCGAGCGCCACCTATCTAAACAAACCCAAATTGGCAATTTTCTAACCGGCATGGCCAGCTCGCAGCTTTGGGTTTTCTGCCTCCAAGACAATGAAATGGATTGGGAGAGTCTGCGCGCTCCCATCTGTGCAGTTTCCCGGCGAATAGGGGAGTCTCGTCATGCACATGGATCCTTCCTGGTCTCCTCATTCGTGGTCCGTTCTTTGGTTACTGAGAATCCAGCCATCGTGGCCGTGGATCCAATAGCCTCATCGGTCCACTTCAGTACACCTGATCCCGTGCCAGCATTATTCCACTCTGGCACACCTGATCCCGTGCCAGCATAAGTCGCCTCAACCACACCTAATCCCGTGCCAGCGTCAGTCCCCGATGGAACACCCCATGCCATGTCAGTGCCGGTTCCATCTGGCACACATGATTCAATAACCGTGACAGAATTCCCATTTACACCTACTCAGGTGCCTGCACCTGGTTATTCTATGTGTGATTCGGGACCCGTCCATTTTCCTCCTGCACCCCCTTCCCTTCCTTGTGATTCCACACTCCCTAAGGCCGAGGCCCAGCCACTTGCTCCACAACCCAAGGTGAGCACCTCAACATCCGGCTACTCACGTGAGCATAATGGATGTCTCCTACCACTTGTCCCTAAGACTCAGTGGACTGCTGACTTAGCGCATAGATACCCGACTCGTTGTGTTCAGAGTAGTGAGCCCGGCACAAAGGCCCTTGGCTTGAATGTCCACAAGAACTATACTGGGGTGCATCTAGCGTACTACGTTGAGGTGCACCCAATGTGTCGTCTCGGTCACAAGTTCATCTCCGAATGTTTCTCAATTGCTCGGTCTGAATATGACATTGTCGTGGTCGGACCGAGTTCAGAGGCGAGTGCCTTAGCCGCTCGGAACTCTCTCTTGACGATGCGTGATCCAAGCACATTGAAGGAGGCACTCTTTCGCTCAGGATGCATGTTCCTTGTGATGATGAGCTGAGAGCCATCCATGAGCACGGTCTCTATGAGGTTGTCGACCTCCCACCTTGGCGGAAGGCTATACATGCCAAGTGGGTCTTCTAAAAGAAGGTGAAGCTTGATGGCACACCGGATCGCTACAAGGCTTGCTTTACAGCTAAGGTATTCTCATAGATTGATGGTATGGACTTCACTGACACCTTTGCACCCATTGGTTGCATGACCACTGCTCATGCTCTATTTGGGGTTGTAGCTGACCATGATTGGGAGTTGAACCAAATGGATGTGAACAATGTGTTCTTCCACGGCACCTTAGAGGAGGAGATCTACATGGTCCAATCACCTAGTTTGGAGGTCATTGACAAGGTCTAGCGCTTGTGCAAGGCCTTGTGCGGCTTGAAACAGTCATCCAAGTGCTCGAATCGAGAGATCACAAGCACACCGACACGAGCCATTTACTTGCACATCGACGCCAACCTATCCTCTTTCTCAAACACACAGCTGAAAGCTTCACTACCATTCTGGTCTACATGGATGACCTCCTTGTTGCATCTCCTTCCATGAACGCCGTGAAGGAGGCGAAGAATTTCCTTCAGGCTACCTACAGAATGAAGGACCTTGGTCCTATAGTTTTTTTTCTCCGGATGGAGATCGTACGTAATCGTCAGTGGCAGACACTCTTTCTGCATCAAGCAATTATGCCAACGTTTTTGGAGAGTGTTTTGCTCACCTCCTTGGTGCCCTTACGCCTCATTGGCTCTTTGATGTACTTGGCTACTGCCACAAAAGACAGTATTGCCTTCACCGTTAAGCTCCTTGCAGACTTTGCAAGGTGTCCTTGGGCGAGAGCCCTTCACGCTACTGTGCAAGTGGTGCTGGAAAATGGTATCGTACCTCAAACTCCGCCTTTGGCGACAATGTTCGACGGTAGTCGACGTCTGGAGAGATAGTGAGTGGGCATGGAGCGCTCATGGACGCAGTCAGACAGCCTACATGTTCCTGTTGGGTGGCACCATTGTTTCGTGGCATTACGGCAAGCAAGGCTGCATTGCACATAGCTCATTTGAGGGTAAGAATGTTGTTCCAGGGGCTGGGGCTGCCGAGGCAGTGTGGCTGCAACATTTGTTTTGTAAGTTGCTTCAGTCTATGCCTTATGTTGTTTTGCGCAATGATAACCACAATGCTCTTGCTATTACAATGAACTCTCTTGTGTTTCATGTACACATGAAGCACACTACTGTTGAGCATCACTTTGTGCATGATCTTGTGGACCAACACGTAATATTTGCTACTTGGGTCGGCACAGACATGTAGCGGGCTGACTTCTTGACCAAGGCACTAGCGCACAAAAAACTTCATGGTGGCCATTATGTTTCTCGTGCTTCGCCCCTTACCTAAGAGTGGCTGGGAGTAGGGTGTGTGAGTATGGATTGTTGAGCATCTTGTTACGCACTTGTGAAAATTCTGCACATGTATTGACAAACGCACCATCAGGTCATGGGGGTGTGTTGTGATATGAGTCACCTTCGCCTGTCAATACAACTTACTATGACCACTCGGCTCGTGAAAAACCCTGATACAGACCCAGCTGGCGCCTGAGCACTGACCGATTGTGCCTCCACCCACGAGCAGCTGCCAGACAGCTGCCGCGGTGTCTCGAGTGCTCATTGGGGTGCTCTATAGCATTTATGCAGTCGCTGGAGTTTTCTTGGTGGGCTGGCTCTTGAGTCTGATTTGCATGTTTTGCATTCTTTTCCATAGATCGATGCCGGACCCATGTGTGTGACCAGTTACAGCGTCCGGCTGAATATTTTGCATGTGCACATTCAGACGGTGTTGCGTTTGGAAACCTGTGCTTAGAGTTACGGCCAAAACAATGGTTTTGGGCCGGTTTTATGTCAAACTGGCATTCTCGCGTGCGTCACTTGCCGTGCGCTATGGCAGGTATTCATTATGTGTGCTTGTCAGTTGTAATTTCTCTCTCCACATTGAAGCTCTTGTGTTTATGAGACTCTCAGCGTCTTTTTCTAGCCAAATCCTTGCTATTCCTCCACCCGCTCTCCTTACTAGTGCAATGGTTGACTGGACAGCATTGCCTAGCTAGAAGCAGCAGTGCTAGGAAGCTTCTCGGTAGATTCTCAGGAACAACTTGGGCTGAAATTAGTTGAAATTGTGGGGCATACAACTCCTGGCTACCTGACAGGCCCTAAGCTTAATGCTCATGAGACATGGTTCTTAGGTAGAGCCAAGATTCTGTCAAGATTCAGTGGCGGTATCCACAAACATTTGGTAGCCATGTTGGTGGGCGGGGGAGTGTGGCAACTGCCTCAGCAGGTTCCTACACTGGAATTCGTCGGTGGGTTGCGCTAAAGTCTTTTAGGATCACCTCCTGTGCACACGAGTACGAGTAATAGCAAGCGTTGGAAGGGGTCCCAGCGTCCCTCCGGCCATGATTCGAGGCCTAGGAGGCTGAATCGCACGATATCCACTCTTGGGAAGCACTCCTTTTTCCATAGGTTTTCTTTTACTAGTCATTTTCTCTTACTTTCTTTAGACCTGTTATCCTTCTAAGATTCCTCACATCATGTTTTTGGTCAAGACCCATGCGCTTGGGGTTCTGTGCTAGTGTCTTGGGAGACCTTTCAAGTTCCCGGGTAGGGGGGTTTCTTTGTTTCATGATGGTGCAAGTGGGAGTCCGGCGGTGTCCTGTGGGAAACCACATCCTTTTTTTTTTCCATTAATGTCATCGTTCATGTCCTCGCCTCACTGAATTTTGGCACCAACTTCATCCATGTCAATCGTATGGAACAGAGGGTGGTGAAGGGCAAAACCGCCCTACTACCTCCACGTCTATGGGCTTCCTTCTTTGGCCAAGACTCCTAATTGGAACTCTCTGAAAGCTCCATTTCCCATGTCTCCGTTGCCTGGACTCTTCTCTTCCACCGCGGTACCGTCCGATTTGCCAGCGACCATCGCTTCACAAGATCTGCGAGGTTCAGCTTTAGCTGGCATGTTCTCACATGCTCATATGGATTTTCTCCATGAGCAGCTCCTTGTGGCCATTTCTTCAATGAAAAATCCTTTGCTTCTTTTTTCACTCAGTTCTAAAAGGCTTTCCGTTGGACACCTGGTCCTTTTCTGGTTTTTCATTCGAACCGCCGAGCACATTGTGTTGTTGTTGGGTCCTATCCAAATGTTGTTTAAGAGATTGTAGCTAGGTTATATTTGTTTTTGTACCATATAGATGAAGAAGTGCATATTCTTATGTGCTTTGTGTGAAAGGGGATGTAACCATGCTTTTCTTGTTGTTTCACTCACCTTTTTCCCTTAAATTCATATTTGCCGTCTCTCATACAAAGTTAGGGCCTCCTATTGCGTTGTGATATACAATGTGTCCCGCTTCACACACAACATCGCTAGAGGGAATGTGAGGGGGCTACATGTCCCTTGAATGAGCCCTAAGAGTAGAGAGGGGGCAAAACATGGATTGCTAAAACATGCAGCAAAGAAGGCAGTAACAGGTGTCAGAAGTAAGAACACGTCCCCTTCAAACAAGCAGAGGGGTAACCTTTGGTCAGGGTCAACCGCCGCCGCCCATAGGTGACCCTCCAACTCCAAGAACGGCTCAACCATGTTGTTGATATAAAACGGACAACATGCCCGCAAGAGTGTGGAATCAGGCAAATCCACCAACTCAAGCAAGCAACCACAAAGCATCCTTCTCTACAATTGATGCCGCAACAAAACACTAGCATGTAGTGCCAGCAATCAAAATGTACGGCATGGTCATAAAACCATTGCATATAGTATTTGATCCTCATCACACACTAGGTGGCTAACATCACTTGGAGATTTGTGGTTTCTTTCCCCTCAAGTTGCCTCCTTATCAATGAAACTCTCGATGTCCCACAAGTAATCATGCACTTGCATGAGTGCGGAGCCAGGCAGAAGGTCCTCTTGTGTCAACAACATCCAACACCGCATTGACACTCCCCAATGACACATACACCTTGAGCGATGGCATATACGACAACGGAGAGATGGTTCATGCTAGAACAATGAAAAAACAAATGACGAGCATGACACAATTTCATCACATGGGGTGAATGTGTATTTGTGAGAATGTGAGTGTGTGTGTGTGTGTGTGTGTGTGTGTGTGTGTGTGCGTATGTGTGTGGGTGTGTGTGTGTG
>SZWC01005895.1:49342-67510 GCA_023375785.1 Penium margaritaceum
GCGTGCATTTCGAGGATGACGGTGATGGCAACGAGGGCGAGCCACCCTCTGACCAGCGCCTTCGTGTCGAAGTTGCTGGGCAAGATTCTGAGGTACCCAGCCCCTTGGGCACTACCATAGGTGAATTGAAGAGCTCCAGCACTTATCGCACAGGTGATGAAGAATCCCTACGCAGCCTTGGTCTTGCAGGCTCCCCAAGCATTCACCGTGCTTTTCTCAAGGCCGTTCGCCTGCTCGAAGTCGAGGAAGATGTTGCAATACTCAAAACACGACTCAGTTCGGAAGACTACAACATCGTCGTTGGCATCATGGGAGCAATGGCGCACAGTCACGAGAAAACCGTGGCTGCATTGCGGTTACAAGTCAGTAGTGGCTACGTCACCAGTCGAAGGCTATCAGAGGAGAATAAAAAGCTTCATGGAGAGCTTGCTGTCGCACTGCACCGTGCTGAGGAGGAAGCCACTGCAAGGGAAGTACTGAAAGCGAAGCAACATGGGGTGGCCCAAATCTATGAAGCTGCAGCGGTGTACGCGGCAAGAGAGGCGGCTGAACGCGCGTTCGAACGCCAGGAGCAAGCCCGAGCTAAGACGCGTCGCGCCAACGTGCAGCCAACACCGACAACTACCTCCACCCCCATAGTGCAGCCCGTCACAGCTGGGGGACTGTCAGCTACTAGCATGACAAGCCGCTCTGTGTTTGACCTTGCTGATAAGTACGATGGCAAGTCCAACGTACACACGTGGTTGAAAGGATTTAAGCTACAATTGCAGCTAAGGAAGGTGCCTATGGAGGATTGGGGGGCCCAAGGCATGTTAGCAGTGAGTCGCAAGCAATTCGAGTAGCTGGCAGATGTTTGGTACACGAAGGAACGACAGGGTAGTACCGCATGGGAAGAGTATGAGAAAGTTATGGGGGAGCTGTTCTCACACCCAGTCGACTCACAGGCAGCAAAAGTTGAGCTGGAAAGGTTCAGGCAAGGGATCATGACCTTGAACCGGTATGTGGAGGTCTTCTACGACACAGCCCAATGTGTCCAACCGCGTCACATGACCGAAGACACCAAGATCACTCTCTTCCTCAACGGCCTCGCCAGTCAGCAACTGAAGTTCCATTGCATCACGGACAAAGACCATAGGCGGTGGACAAGCCTACGGGCGGTGACGAAGTATGTTTTGGAGACGTACAACGAGAACTCGGCCTTATGGGATACGACGACTCCAGGACATGCAACCAAGACCGACTTCACAAGCTTCCATGGGAATGGAGCAGGGAAGCGCCCTCTTGAAGGACACGTTGGACAACCCAAAAAACCACGTGTTCAAGAGCAGAAAACATCGCAGCCTGGCACCTTTACATGCATGGCGTGTAATGAGCCAAGGCACTTTGCACGCAACTGCCCGCAACGGGAGCGCCAAGGTCCCCCACAGGGGCAATCCTTTCGCCCGGGTCAAGATGGCAGACCTTTTGGAGGTCCCGTCCGGCAGGGGGCGCAAGGACACCAGCATGGTGGCGCTCGCCTAGGCCAGGGTGTTGGAGGTCGCATGGCTCCAGGTGCTGCAGGCGGCCAGAATGATGGACCTCGGCTGGGTCAGGTTGGCCCTAGGCGCGCGCATGGAGGACAACAACAACCAGCACTTGGAGCTATCCAGAGGATCCAAGTCCGCGGAAGGCAGCGTGGTCGTGGACGCCCTCGCATGGCAGATGAGCAGGATGGCTATCACCAACTTGGTGCAGAACCGCGTGGGTACCAGCAGGATTTTCACCAACCCCAGCAGTAGAAAGTGGACGACTGCCTGGGGGATCAAGTAGTTTGGCAGATGAGAGATTTTTCATGTTTGTGGATGATGATGTGAAGAAATTCGAATTCTTGTCATCTCAATGCTTCTCAACGATATTCTCATCAATCATCCAATCAGACTCTCTCTACTATGGCCGCTTTTGTCCACTGATGTACGCCACAAAGGAGAATCTTGATAATCGTGACTGCTTTGTTGTGGCAACACGAGAGAATGTCAAGCAAATTGTCCAAGAAGCAAAGCAAGCGCATGAAAAACAAACACTCACATCGATCACGATGGCTGTCCCATACACGAAGACTTCGATGTTTCCCAGTTCAAGGATTGGAGGTTGCTCGCAAGTTTCACTCGGGGACACCACATGTGGGAGAAGGTGGGCGACATGGTGGAGCTCCGACGATGCTCCCATGCCTACCGGATTTACCACTTACATGCCACACCACCAGTGAGTCTGTTCATGCGTAAATCGTGTGCCAACATGACGATGCAGTTTCGGGGTAGTGTCAATGGAGCATCGGCTCGTGTTCTTGGAGACACTGGAGCAGAAGATTCTTTTGTGAAAGCGGCATACCTTGACGCAATCGGCCTTAAACACACCCCGAGACAAGGGAAGGTGGTCGTGGGAGACAATCGAGAGGTACCAATCCTTGGTGATTGTGTGGTCCGGCTCTCCCTGGGAGGATTGAGCACAAAGACTCGCCTCACAGTCCTTGATCTCATGGACCCATTTGACGTTGTCTTGGGAGATCCGTGGTTGGTGAACCACAAAGCAAAAATGAATTTTGATTCCAAAACGTTGGAAGTCGTGAAGGGGCGACGAAGAATCACCATTTCACCAATACCTCAAATGCTTCGACTTGAGAGGAACACACCTGCAGCGCTGACTGCGATGCAGGTGAAGCGAAGACTGCGACAAGGTTCTCAGTGCTTCTTGGCCACTTTACGGAGAACCGAGGAAGAAGAACCAAGACAGGACATCCCGAAAGGTGTGGCAGATGTTGTTTACAACTTTCAAGATGTATTCGAGGACCCGCCAGACGGCCTACCACCAGAACGGAAGGTGGGTCATACCATACCACTCGAGCCTGGTGCCACACCTCCATTTCGAGCAATATACCGGCTCAGCCCGGCTGAGAGGAAAGAAGCAGAGACACAAATCAAGGAGTATCTATGCAAAGGATGGATTGAGCCAAGCTCGTCTCCCTTTGGCGCACCGATCCTCTTTGTGAGTAAGAAGGATGGAGGTCTGCGCATGTGCGTAGATTATTGCGCATTGAACAAGCTTACGGTGAAGAACCGATATCCACTACCGCGAATTGAGGACCTTTTTGACCAACTTCAGGGAGCAAGGATCTTCACATCGCTCGATATTTCTCAAGGTTACCATCAGATCCGCATCACAGAGGAGGATGTACCCAAAACAGTGTTCCGTACGCACTTGGGACTTTACCAATTCCGAGTGCTCTCTTTTGGGTTGACCAACGCACCTGCAATTTTCCAAGCTGTGATGAACAGCGTGTTTCATAATCAACTCGGGAAGTCCGTGTTGGTGTATCTCGATGACATCCTGGTCTTCTCAAAGATAGAAGAAGAACACAAAAGGCACTTGCGAGAGGTACTAGAAATCCTCCGGGACAACAAGTTCTTTGCAAAGATGAGCAAGTGCAAGTTTGCACAAAAGGAACTTGAGTACCTCGGTCACATTGTGAGCGGAGATGGCATCCGAGTGGACCCGCGTAAGGTAAAAGCCGTAAAAGAATGGCCCCGTCCTGAGAACGTGGGTCAGCTACGATCATTTCTTGGCCTGTCAAACTACTTCAGGCGCTTCATGATAGGATACTCTTCCTTGGTTAGCGAGCTCACAGTCCTCACACGGAAGACGACACATTGGCGTTGGACAGAAAAATGTGAGACAACCTTCAACAAGGTGAAGGAATTGTTGGCATCTGCGCCTGTGCTAGCCCTGCCAGACCCATAGAAATCATGGGAAGTAAGGTGTGATGCGTCGATAGTTGGCATTGGAGCAGTGCTCATGCAAGACAGCCACCCAGTGGCGTACGAGAGTCGAAAGCTTTCCGATGCAGAGACACACTACACCACGGGAGAACAAGAACTTCTTGTCGTTGTTCATGCCTTCAAGGTTTGGCGTTGTTATCTGGAAGGAGCAGAGGAGGAGATCATTGTGGTTACCGATCACAACCCCCTGATATACTTCCAAACACAGCCCGACCTGTCTCGACGTCAAGCGTGTTGGAGTGAATACTTGAGTCGCTTCTCGTTCACATGGCAATATCGGCCCGGTCGAATCAACGTGGCAGACCCGTTGAGCCGAAACCCTGTTTGTGTAGCAATCATGGTGAGAAGCAAAAGCTAGTCAGAATGCATCTTTGCCACAGTGGCAAAATCATCAACTTGACATGCGAAACCACTTCGCCCAGCCCCAAGGCCACTAGTGGGAGTGAGCCCTTTCAAGAACCGGATTCGCATGGGCTACACCGTCGATCCATGGTTTCAAGATTCACGGAACATTGAGCGACATGGCCTCATTGAAGCAGAAGGCCTCTACTGGCACGGTGAACAAGTGGTGGTTCCACGCGCAGAAAAACTACGTGAGNATACTGTTTGAGTTCCATAACCCTCCGGCAGCCGGGCACGTGGGCCCAAAGAAGACAAGTTAAGCGCTCGCTGAGCATTACTGGTGGCCGGAATGGAGTAATGACATACGAAAGTACTGTGCGGTTTGTGACCTTTGCCTCCGAAACAAAGCAAGCAACAAGGCACCAGGGGGGCTACTCCAGCCCCTAGAGCTACCAAACGCTCCATGGGAGTCTGTAGCTATGGATTTCATTACTGGCCTCCCACAAACAGCAAAGGATCATGATGCCATCTTTGTGGTGATCGACCGTGCTACCTGCATGGCGCACTTCATGCCCGCAACGTCACGGATCACTGCAGAGGAAACAGCACGCCTCTTCTATGACGGCGTCGTGAAGTACCACGGCATCCCGCTGGAGATCATCTCAGACCGTGACCCTCGATTTGCAAGCCGCTTTCGGCAGGCACTCAATGAGCAATACGGAACAAGAGTGAAGATGTCAACTACATTCCACCCGCAGACAGACGGACAGACAGAGCGCATGAACCGTACACTAGAACAAATGTTGCGCATGTACATCAACTCAACGATGGAGGACTGGGATGACCTCCTCGCTCCTGCAGAGTTTGCTGTCAACAATGCTGTAAGCGAGTCGACAGGCTATACTCCCTTCTTCCTCAACCATGGTCGGCATCCTGTGGTACCCGCTTCTATGGTGAAGTGCGGGGGTGGCGGTGATCAGGTTCCCTCNACCCTGGCACACAACCCTTGAGGAGGTTATGGCACTATACCGTGCACTGTGTGACAGGGACGCCTGGACACATGTCGCGAGGACGCTCCTTCCAAAAAGGTGAGGAAGCGAGGCCATACCTATTATGCGGCTGAGAGTGCGTGCCATAAAGACCTCATCGTGAAGCCAAAAAGTTTTTGAAAGTGGAAGTCAACAAAACAGAGTCTTGTTCTGCTAATCCGTTGGAGTTCTTCTTTGAAGTGTGCAGGTCACTACTCTCTCCAAGCAACACAGCAAATCGGGACGATTTGGTCCTAAAGGGGGAGGAGTGTAGAAATGAAATATTTTAAGTTTTTAAAATATTTCATAGAAAAGGTTTGACTATGCCAGTTGGCATGGTCAATTATAAAAACCATGTGGACGTTGGAAAGGGACAAACCAACCACTAGNGGTACCCGCTTCTATGGTGAAGTGCGGGGGTGGCGGTGATCAGGTTCCCTCCGCCCAGGCCTTTGTCGAAAGAATGGACGCACTTTGGCGTGATGCAAAAGAACACCTGTACGCTGCTCGACAACACCAAAAGGCCCATGCTGACAAAAACCGATGTGAGGTCAAGTTCTCCGTCGGCAACCGAGTGCTTTTGAGCACAAAGAACTTACGGCTGAAGACACCAGGTGCACGTAAGATGTTGCCAAAGTGGCTCGGACCGTTTGTGATCACGCACGCAGTAGGACCAGTGGCATACCGGTTGGACCTGCCATCTACAATGCGAATTCATAACGCGTTCCATGTAAGTCTACTTGCACCATACAAAGCAAATGGGTGNTCGTGAAGCCAAAAAGTTTTTGAAAGTGGAAGTCAACAAAACAGAGTCTTGTTCTGCTAATCCGTTGGAGTTCTTCTTTGAAGTGTGCAGGTCACTACTCTCTCCAAGCAACACAGCAAATCGGGACGATTTGGTCCTAAAGGGGGAGGAGTGTAGAAATGAAATATTTTAAGTTTTTAAAATATTTCATAGAAAAGGTTTGACTATGCCAGTTGGCATGGTCAATTATAAAAACCATGTGGACGTTGGAAAGGGACAAACCAACCACTAGGGGCTTGTTTTGATTACCTAAGACAAGACAAGGAAAATCGAACTTATGCCCCCATACCACATTTCGCCTACAAAGAAATGTGTTAAAACCTCCCCATATTAGGTGAGAGGTTGTTACCGTACCCTTAGTCCATCGGCGACTTCCTATTTATTGAATAAAACATACTCGAACGGGCTCTTGACAAAAGGAAAAGGAGCACGAAATGAAGTGGGAAACACAACGGACAGAATCGTCAAGATAATCATAACTGTAAACACGAAAGTAATGCATAACTTCAAAATGTCGGTTTTGCTCCATGACAACGCGACTCGGGTATGACCCGTAAGAAGAGGGGACTCGGTGAAGTCCGAGGTCACTCCTCGACCCACCCGCGATTGAAACACTGAGAGCTTCCACGTTTCGATGTTACCTACTTAGCTGATTTCTACAGTCCACTACAACAGAATTAATTGTGTGTTCAAATAGTCGAAGGAAAATAACTATTTCAATCGAACATAAGAGACACTACGATGGTAGAGTACCCCTTGAGAAACTTCCTATAACCTTCCTAACCACTTGGCGCAGCAGTAGGCGTCAGCCCTATGTCAGCATGTGACAACAGTCACAAGTCAGAGACAAAACTGCAAGGGTCTGGGTACGTACAGAGTGTCAGGAAGCTCAAAATGAATATAATTGCAGAGAGAGATAACAAATGAAAATTCCACAGCATAAATACCTACCGCGGCACACGACAGGTGTCGCACGCGTAAGTGCAAGGTCTGTCGTAAAACCGGCCCGAAAACATTGTTTTGGCAGTAACGCTACGCAGAAAAATCAGAACGCTACGCCGTCTGGACCTAAGGATGCAAAATATCGAGCCATACGCTACGACTGGTCACACGCATAAGTCCGGCACCGATCGGTCGACAGAAAATACAAGACATGCAAATCGGGCTCAAGAGTCAATCCACTGGGAAAACTCTAGCGTTTGCAAAAAAACAACCGCAAAGCACCCCGACAAGCACATAGGGCATCGTGGCAGCTCTCTAGCAGCTGCTGGTGGATGGAGCCACCACTCGTCGGTGCTCCGGCGCCAGCTGCGTCCGCATCAAGGATAGGCTGTAGAAAAACTAAAGGAGGTCCAAGACAGCATCCACGATGTTGTGGCAGTCGTTGGTCAGCTCCGAGTGGGTGGTCCACCACCTGCCGACGCGCTGGTGTCTCCGGGGTCCGCATCGGGGACCACATCATCGCGCTCTCCTGTACCGCTGCTCTCATTGTCGTCGCTCGTGACGGGTGGAAGCCACAGACGCCAACACTCCACCTAGCTGACACAACTATCAACATAATGATGTCTGAGCAAAGGCAAGAGATGATGGCTCAGGCAACCAATTATAGCGAGCACTGATCAAGCATACCACAGCACAAGGTCTCCTCGTGACAATGGTGCATCCCACCAAATGCCCACGTCTCGACCATGCACGAAGTCAATCACACACCTATGTGTCAAACATCATGCAAGAGAGACAGAGAAACAAGGTCTCCTCGTGACCCCGAAAAATGTTTCCGGGTGTCCGGGTCTCAACCAGCATATCCTTGCATGGATCATACATAACACATAGAGGCAATGGATCTCCACATCACACCGGTAGAACTCACCAAGTGCGCTGGTCTCGACCAGCATAACCTCGACTATAGCATCGTGCCACACCCCAAGAAACCTCGCTGTCCTCAAAAGGGTGTCAGGCCAAAGCCCACACACCAACACCCTTGTGCCTGAATTTTTTAACGGAGTTGAAGGAAGTACCTTGAAGAAGATTATGAGAAAGTCTAAAAATTCAAGGAAGGCCAAAAAATTCAATGAAATAATAATCATAGCATAGCAATGACTATGAAGAATTCATGTTCGCTCAAAATTGCATCATACATCATGTCAGGTTCCATTAAGCGACATCAGAAAGGGGTGGCGGATTAATTCTCATTGCTTACTCAAATTTGTAAATATTTTGGCATTATTTGTTGCCTCATACATTGATTAGACAATTCTTTAATTTGAAAATGATGTGAGCTTTTTTATCAAGGAAAAAGGGAATGTTAAGATGAATTTCGCAATAGTTTGGCACACTAAAATTGTTTCGCAATAGATTCGCACACATCAAGGCCTTTTTATCACTGAAATCCTATTTCCCGCCTTCGCGACCGTTGTAACTGCAAATCTGAAGGGTTTCAATAAACATTCTTTGTTGAAAATTGTATGTGGTAGCCTACTCAGGATTCAGATAATCGTTTTTATTTCGTATAATTATGTAATATGAGGATTTTTAATAATTAAATATAATTTATAATAGGATTTTAATCGAATTTCTGCATTTTTTTCATTCTGAACGATCGTACTGATTCCTGTTATGAGGGGGTCTTGGTGGAGTGCTTATATGGTTGTTCAAGTATACCCTACCCTCTGGATGGTAGATTTGCAGTTGCGGAAGTTCTTCCGTTCGACTTCGCCTGTCTTCTCTATTCGACCGAAAAATCAATCCTCTAGACGAAAGAGCGCTTCGTTTGAGGCAAGCGTGACATGCCTCGAGCCGTATCTGTCCGACCCCGCTCCACGTCTACGGGCTGTCCACGTTGACGTTGCTCGCCCTCGCGCCTCGCCCATGTGGCAGGATCCCTTTTTGAGCCACCAGCTTCGGATACGGCGTCGAGTTCAAGCGCACACGTGAAACCGATTTCCTGTCACCAACCCATACTTTACACGCACACAAATGTGATAATGCGTGGTTTGCTATTCTTTTCTGGGTTTGTAGCTTTTTGTTTGCAACTCCGTTTGCTTCAACAGGTGCCATTCCGCTGGACGGACGGACTTCCTGCCCTGCTTTGTCGCAGTAACGGGCCGCCTTGAGCTGCTTAAACGACAGCGCGCTTGCTCCGCCTCGGGAGTAGCATTTTTCCCTGCGGCAACGTGGCTGCTGCAGACGCAGCATACACCTGCTTCACTGGTCAGCCGTCGAAAGTCCCCCCCCCTCCCCCCCCACCCACCCCCCTGGCTCCAAGCCACGCTTGGCATGAGTACGTTTCCTGAGACGTCATTTTCAAGGCTGAGAAATCTCACGCACATCGCCCCAAACTAAACTTAGTGTCCTGGAGGCTCTGCTCCCTCTGGAGACCTCGTTGGCGGAGTTCGTGCTCTCCACTGCGGCCGGCACTCCGAACGCTGCACCACCCCGACGCAATGGCCGCCATTCAATCCGCTGAACGGCTTGCCGCCGCCGCGTCTCTCTCCGCCTCCTCCTTCAAGGGCGCCTCTCTCCCCGCCCGCCAGGCCGCTCCCTCCGCCCTCCCAGTCCGCCCCGCCTCCCTCGCCGTCCGCGCCTCAGCCGCCTCCTCCTCCCAAAGCAAGGGCCCGTTCCGCCACGTTCTCTCGGGCCTTGCCGCCGCTGGCCTCGCCGCGGCCCTCCAGTTCTCGCCCGTCGCCGTCGACTCCGCAAAGGCCGACGAGTTCGCCATCCTCCGCTCGGACCCGCCTCTGGAGTCGCACTACTTCGACGACGCAAATGTGCTCAGCCGCGTGACGCGGTCGGACCTGAAGCGGCTGCTGACCGACCTCGAGAACCGCACGGGCTACCACATTGACGTCGTCACCTTGCGCAAAGTGGCGGTGAGTGGCTTTGCGGCAAGGCGTTGCATTAGGCCCTGTGAGCAGCTGAGTGAAGCCGGCGCTCATTACAGGAACGCCTGCTCGCATCAACTTTCTTGTAGCCTGCTTTTCTTGCGACAGTGAAGCCTGCCGTCGCAGCAACCTTTGGGGATGCAAAGCTTGCCGTCGCAGCAGCCTGCGGCAAGGCCGCTGCCGCAGCAACCTACGCCATCACCTGCCGTCAGAGGAGGCCAGTGGTTGGTATTGGCTCAGTCCCAATGCGCACCATTGCCCATCACCGGACACCACTGCCCATCACCGGACACTACGGGGCCTCTACTTGTGGTTACATACTCTTTTTCTGAAGCGCTTTGCACAGCGTTTAGGGAAAAGAGAGCCTCCCGTTGAACGTCGCAACGAGGATTATAGTTTTTATAAAATTATAATCCTCCCGTTGAACGTCGCAACGAGGGCGTCACAACATGGGACAGCCTGGCAGACTTTGCCCACACGTCCTGCAAGGCGCCGGGATAGATTCCGTTCAGATGTCTTGCAAGAGGAATCCACCTCGGTGCGCGCCACAATGAGGCCAATCAGTAGTACCTGCGACGGCCTGCTCCAACGCGGTGCTGTTTCGCGCGCAGGCGTCGACTTCGCCCACTGGCAGCTTTGAAGCACGAGCGCACGCCGTTGAGTGCGCGGCCTGTTGAATGCGAATACCAGCGGCGTGAGCAAGCGGCAGAAGGAAGCCCCCACTTGTGCCCACGTGCACACAAGCGGGCATTGTGGCCGGCAGCCGGCGCCGGAAGTTTCCGTCTGCTATCGTCAGAGGGGAAAAGATAATCTGAAGCTCACTGAAGAGCCCACAGCGGCCATCCTGTTGCACATTACGCAACCCTGGAGTGAATTTGGCATCTCTGTGCTCCGTTGTGGTTTGTGATAGCCAGCATGGTGTCAGTGTGATGGCAAGCTTGACGTTGATGTGATGGCAAGCGTGACGCCAATGTGACTGTGAGCGCCTTTTGGTGGACGTTGTCTGCGCAGCATGCACATGGGTGTGAGCTGCTCGTGGCTTGGGGCGGCCTGGGATGGTGTGCTGAACGATGGCTGAAGGGACGCAAGGAGCCAAGCACTTGTTGGAGCGTGAGAGAGGGAGGGAGGGTGGTCCTCGATGGATGGACTAGAGGTCAAGGTGGAGGGAGGGGCGCAAGTGCTGGTGGGAGCTGTCTGAGGATGCGACCCATTGTGTGTGGGAGATAGTTACATAATGGTGCGCGCAGGAGGGGAGATGAGGAGAAAACCATGGATGAAGTGAGAGGGGGAAAACGCTGGTGCATTGAGGGATGGCGTGAAGAGGCCAGAGGAAGCGTAGCAAGTTGCCACAGCCTGTCCTGTCACTGCCGTCGACAGTGCGACAGAAAGTTTTGTGCAAGTGGTTGGTGAGGAAGGCAGTGGGGAGAGTTGGTGAGCAGGCAGGGTGTGTGCCGAAGGTTAGAGATGTAGGGACGGATGGATGCATCCCAGCAGTTAGGTTGCAGGCTGGAGGTCGGACAGAGATAAAGGATGGCCGGCGGTAGTGGGTGTGAAACTGTGATTGAGGATTGTCAGCTTAAATTCCGGTTGAGGAGTCATGCTATCATCTCCTGAGAATCAATTTTCCAAGTGCGGAAATGAATGTTCCCACTGGGGAAAGTTATGCACTCCATCCCTCAGACTCCATTGCCAATGCCTTATCGATTTGTCCCTCACTGTGTCCCTCACTTTTGTCCCTCACTGTGTCCCTCACTTTTGTCCCTCACTGTGTCCCTTCTCCAAACTCTTTCCTTCCCTCACACCTCATCCATCCGTCACACAACACTCCTTCACCCTCCTTCCCTCACGCTTCATTTACTGGTGCAGGATACCTCCACCTCTGTCCCACAAAGGGGCAAGGGAAACCTATGTAGTGCGACTGCAGCGCAGGAACTCTGTCTTGTCTCTATCCTCCCCTGCTGTCTCGTTTTTTCCCTCAATGGTTGGGGCGCTGTTTGGGTCTGTGGGCCACATCCGTGAGGGAGTGGCACCCCATGCCCGAGGGGGGGGGGGAGGAGTGATGCATTGAGCGAGCTGTTGTTTCGGATTGGATTGGATTCTATCTAATTCAAGCAAACTATGCGTTGAGTCCGATGTGAGCTGAACGGGAGACTTAGCACATGGTGGATCTGACTCGAACAGATCTCTCTGCCCAACAACCTGTTACTGCTTCGCGGCGACAGGCAAGAGTCGCCAATGCCTAGCCACAGGCCACGCGATGGCGATACATGTGCAACCCACCATCATTTCCTGCCGGTCCATGTGCGACTGACGACATGTACCTGTCAAACAGACCCTGCCGACAGCCGCGCATGAATGGCTGCTGTTGCCTGCGTGCTGTTCAAGTTTTCCGGATTCAGCTTTCATCCGTTCCGAAAGGCTGACAGTATGATATCGCACGTTGGATTGCTTTGATCATAGGTGTGATCAGATCCGAACATCTTTCCAACAATGCTGAACCTGGTTCTCTCTTCTCCCTTCCCACCTCCCTCTTTCTTCCCTCTTCACTTCCCCTCTCCCTCTTCCCTCACCTCTCTTCCTTCCTCTCTTTCCTGCTCTCTCTCCAGGGCAAGGGCGACGTGTTTGAGTTGGCCGACCGCATTCTGGAGGGATGGTATCCCACGCTGGAGGAGGGCGACAAGAGAGGCGTGGTGGTGCTCGTCACGACGGCAAAGGAGGGTGCGGTCGCAGGCGGCCCCACCTTCCTCGATGCTATCGGCGATGACATTCTGGAGGGCGTCGTTTCTGAGAACCTTCCTGGTGAGTCTGTCCATTGGAATGTGAGGAGCGAAGGCTGCACACGGACAAGGGAGGTGAGTGAGTTGTCAGTGACAACATGGTGGTGACAACTTGTCACCACCACATTGAAGGAGGGCGCTGCAGTAGGCGGCCTGGGGCAGTCAGCAACGCCAGGCAGCATCTTGCAGGGCATTGGGCAGGCAACACCAAGCAGGTAGAATTGGGCGGATGGATTATGAGTCACGTGGTACAAACAAGGTGAGGGTGAGGCCCTTAATGCACAGTGATTCACACAGCTTGGCCTGTCTGCAACTCTGTTCCAAGATGAGGGAACAGAAGAGTGCGGTGGGCGCTCACGATGGGTGGAAGAGGAGTGTGTGACTGGCGTGCATGCTGCACTGCCTTGAGCTGAGGGAGTGGCAGCTATCTTCCCTGCTGTCTAGAGCAGTCGGGCCTTAGTTTGTTCTCAAGCACTAGGTACAGCAGTGGACAGTAACCTTGCCTGTCGGATGCAAAAGTGCAGTGTGGCAGCAAGATAGCCAGGGGGGGTTTCCTATACAGCTCAGAATTCTCTCTCCTCCGTTTAACCGGGCCGCCCATCCGGCATCCTTATGCTGTGGGGCTTGTGTGCAGTCGTGCACGATGTACGGTTCCTCTCTGAAAGGATGTTCTCTTTCTCACCGCAAGGCAAACAACCCCATGCGTGCGCGCCTCCACTTCCCACTTCCCAGCATGTGTGCAGACTTGCTTGGTGAAGTTCCCATGGAGGAGAGAAGAGCAAGAGTACCTCTACTGCTTTCCTACAGTTTTCTTTGATGTTTTGCACAGTGTCTATGACAAATGTTTTCTCACGGAAGGAGAGATGTGTAGAACTGCTTCTAGTGTTTGGCAAGACTGGCGACACAGGACCTATGCGCCTGCCCAATGCTCATGTGCAGGCATGTCAACATGCTGACATGCGGACATGTCAACATGCTGACATGAAGACATGTTCACATGCTGACGTGCAAACATGCGAGTCCCATGCTGACTCCCGATGCAATGTGAGCAACCGAGTACTAGCGCACTTCCTGTGAAGCAATTTGTACGGTTCTGAGGGTTCATGGGCACCTCGAACACGGCAAACTTTGATTTCCTGGGCCTCCAGATGGATTGTGCAAAATGCTCGGACCTGCAAACTTGCAATGTTGTGAAATGTGCAGTGCTGGCAACGGAAGAGAAGTACAACGAGGCAATGTACTCGACGGCAAAGCGGCTGGTGGCGAAGATCGACGGCCTGCCCGACATCCCGGGCCCCAAGTTTGACGACGGCAAGCGCGAGAGCAACTACCGCACGCGAGAGCAGACAGAGGAAAAGCGCAGCACCTTTACTCTGGCGGTCGGTGGCCTCCTCGTCATCGCGTTTGTTGTGCCCATGGCGCAGTACTACGCCTATGTGGCACGCAAGTGAGCGGCTCGACGGTTCAGCTCAACGTGACTTGGATCTTGTTTGCTTCGTGGAGGAGGCACGCGAGCGGCTCGACACCTCAGCTCAACGTCTCCACGGCTGTGGTGCCCTTCACAGAACACAGCTCCACGTAAATTCTGTGTCATCACATCAGTGAAGGTTTTTGTTTTGTTTTAACGTGCGGATGGCATCAGTCTCCCAGCGTACCATGTTCTCCCTGTAACTAAGACTGGAAAAGGTACTTCCTGAAACGTAGTGGGTATACATATCTTTGACACAAGTCCCAACGTGTGCATCGCTCAACCTCCTTTGTGTTCCGATCTGTGTCACCATCTTTGCCCCTCCCCCTCCCAGTCCCCCTCCCNTCCCCCCCCCCCCCCCCCCCCCCCCCCCCCCCTCTCCCGCCCTCTAACCTTTCGTGCTACAGACAGATGTTATCTCCTGACCTTGCCTTAAATACTCATATTGCCTCAGTTTCTCCCAACTGCTACCTTCCCTTTTGTCCGAACAAAAACTGCAAAGGCACTGCAAGTCGTCTTCGATGAACTAAGGGGACTTGAGAGAGTGGTAGTCATGGCTGTTTTGTGCTGGGCAAAAATGGTTTTTTGGTGGGGTGATGTGCATTCGCTTTACAGCAGCACTAAAGTCACACACCTCTGTGGTCGCTATCAACATCTGAATTGTAATGATCTCGGGGTTACCCCGAACAATGGGCTTGCCAATACTGACACTCTGTGTTTGCCTGGCTGTCCTGGTAAAATGACATAGGTTTCCTCCGCAGCTGCAGTCGAGCCCAGGTGTGTTTTTCATCCAATCCAGCTCCATGGTACTCACACTCTGTCTCAAATCCAACATGTGTGGTGCTACCTTGCCCGAGTCACATGGTCTGCATAATTTCGCCTCAGAACTGTGCATCCGCAGCTCTGGGGCTGTGAATGCGTGTCGTGCTGGGGTAAAGAGGATGGAAAGACTTCATAATGGCTGGGCTTGCAACAGCAGCAATGTTCCGAAGTACAGTAGGAGTACAAGCGATTCAAGAAAAAAAGGATGCTGTGCATTTCCCTGCCAGTTGCTTCATGCGCATCGAGGAGAAGCAAAAACATCGTTTGAAGCTGCCACGCTCTACTTTGTCCCTACACTTGTTCCACTCCGAGTCTCCTGCTGCATTGTGCAACACAAAAAAGAACAAGATATTGGAGTTTGGCACGTTCCCTCCCGCTATGTGGGAGTCACGCCTGGTGTGCTGCTGATGCTACCGCTCCAACTGCTGCTGTTGCTCCTGCTGCTGCTGCTGCTGTTGCTGCTGCTGTTGCTCTTTCTGGTGCTGCTGCTCCAGCAGCGACATCATGTAGCCCGTGACTCCTAGCGCTTCGGAGAAACGAGAGAGAGTGTTTATCAGCGCCGTCACCTCGTTGCGTTGCAACGCCAGCTGAGGAAAACAACACACACAGTGAAACGAGTATGAAAACGACACACAGTGAAACGAGTATTGCAGAGAGGGATGAGGAGACGAGCAGAAAGCAAGATTGCTTTGTGTGTAAGCACAGCTGAAAAACAGCAGCGACGAGCAAAGGTTTGTGAATAGCATTCTGTTTTGTCGCACTGGCAATGCTCCAGGCAGTCGCAAGTGCAACAAGAGAGTTGGCAGTGACCGAAAACAGAGAAGCAGCACCACTCACCTCATTGCTTTGTGCAGCCGCAACAACTCGTCTCATTGGCTGTCAGAGAGCCACTTGCAGTTCTTCCACAAGACACTGTGGCCATGGCGTAACCTTGCGCTGGCCGACCAGCTAATCGGCTGGGGACCAGTTTTTCCACCACGCACAACTCCTCCCCCCCACCCCCCCCACTCTGCCTCATGCAGGGCAAGGCAGAGGGGGGGGGGGGGGGGGGGGGGGGGGGGGGGGGGGGGGGTTTGGGGGGGGATCATGTTAAGATTGCCAATTGTGTTCCCATTGTGCTACCCAGCAGGATATGAGTCGCACCTGAGCCGGCACCACGCCCTCCTTGTCCTCCGAGAAAAGTATTTTGAGCGCCGTGGCAATTCCGAGCATCTCCAACTTGCCCCACAGCCGACACCGCTCGCACCCCACGCAGTCCATGATGGCGCTGCACCCTCACACCAAGGAAGCACATGCGCACAAAAGCAGTTTTTCAGCAGAAGCAGCACCCCGCAGAGGATTCGCTCTTCATGGCCGACCAATGCTTCCACCCGACAGGTGCTGGAGAATAGCACGGTGCTGATGTGCTGCTACAGATGCTCCAGATTAACACAGCACAACGAAAGCACACAACTGCACGGCACAGCACGGCAGATCACGGCAGAGCACAACACAGCACGGCAGAAAATGGCAGAGCACGGTAGAGCAGGGTAGGGCATGGTACAGTTTGGCAGAGCACGGTAGAGCACTAAAAATCACTTCAGAGCAAGGTCGAGCAGCATGCGCACACGGAGACAGCAAGAGCATAGCAAAACCAAGAGCATGGCAAAACCAAGAGCATGGCAAAACCAAGAGCATGGCAAAACCAAGAGCATGGCAAAACCAAGAAAGAACGATGGAGGATCAACCTCCTGGGAGAAGAATCATGGCACGATATTGCTGCTAGCCTTTCCACAAAAAAACGTTTAAAAGCAAGAGCAATGCAGGTGGACGACCAACAGGGCGAATCAACATGGCATAGTGTCCAGCACCACCAGCACCACTGACAGCACCATTCGGTAACATGCCAATGGCAGCGCCACTTGTCGTTGACGCTCACGCCCTTGTCAGTGGCTAGTGCTGACATAACAAGCTGGACCAGAGGGTGATTCGTCTCCTAGAAGTGTAAGAATGATTTGCACGCAAGCCTGCTACCTTGCTGGAAGCCGTTGCTAACTTGAAAGCAAGCTGCACTAACCAACATACTGGAGCATCATCGACCGACAGCTTGCCACAAGCACCCCCAGCAAGCACCAAGCAAGTGAGTCCACCATGATGAAGCAGGTGAACACCTTGACAGTACTTGAACACCATCATCAAGCAGCCGAAGGCATCAGCAAACGACTGTGCCGTCTGCAACTTCACATGGCATATAGTGATGAAGAGAACGATGCACCGCTGGATAGCTGAAAGAAGACGCTCTCGCTGGATAGCTGAAAGAAGACGCTCTCGCTGGGTAGCTGAAAGAAGACGCTCTCGCTGGATAGCTGAAAGAAGACGCTCTCGCTGGATAGCTGAAAGAAGACGCTCTCGCTGGATAGCTGAAAGAAGACGCTCTCGCTGGGTAGCTGAAAGAAGACGCTCTCGCTGGATAGCTGAAAGAAGACGCTCTCGCTGGATAGCTGAAAGAAAGACGCTCTCGCTGGATAGCTGAAAGAAGACGCTCTCGCTGGACAGCTGAAAGAAGACGCTCTCGCTGGATAGCTGAAAGAAGACGCTCTCGCTGGATAGCTGAAAGAAGACGCTCTCGCTGGATAGCTGAAAGAAGACGCTCTCGCTGGATAGCTGAATGAAGACGCTCTCGCTGGATAGCTGAAAGAAGACGCTCTTGCTGGATAGCTGAAAGAAGACGCTCTCGCTGGATAGCTGAAAGAAGACGCTCTCGCTGGATAGCTGAAAGAAAGACGCTCTCGCTGGATAGCTGAAAGAAGACGCTCTTGCTGGATAGCTGAAAGAAGACGCTCTCGCTGGATAGCTGAAAGAAGACGCTCTCGCTGGATAGCTGAAAGAAAGACGCTCTCGCTGGATAGCTGAAAGAAGACGCTCTCGCTGGATAGCTGAAAGAAGACGCTCTCGCTGGACAGCTGAAAGAAGACGCTCTCGCTGGATAGCTGAAAGAAGACGCTCTCGCTGGATAGCTGAAAGAAGACGCTCTCGCTGGATAGCTGAATGAAGACGCTCTCGCTGGATAGCTGAAAGAAGACGCTCTCGCTGGATAGCTGAAAGAAGACGCTCTCGCTGGATAGCTGAAAGAAGACGCTCTCGCTGGACAGCTGAAAGAAGACGCTCTCGCTGGATAGCTGAAAGAAGACGCTCTCGCTGGATAGCTGAAAGAAGACGCTCTCGCTGGATAGCTGAAAGAAGACGCTCTCGCT
>SZWC01005895.1:96446-119082 GCA_023375785.1 Penium margaritaceum
GGGGGGGACTAGAGTGGGGTGCGATGGGGGGCTCGCTCACCCCGCAAGAGCAGGAAGACGAGGCTGTGGTGGCGGAGGATGGCGAGGAGACAGGTGAAGTGTCCGCGGCCTTGTGAGTGCTATCCGTGGCAGAAGGGGCAGCAGGCGTGGGAGTGCCCGCGGCCTTCAACCAGGCTTCCAAACCCAGTCTCTGCAGAATCCGGGAAGCTTCTGCTGACTGCCGTACGTTTTCAAGGATGGAAGAGGATAGGTGCAAGAGGGAGGACGACGAAGACGAGGAGGAAGAGGAAGAGACAGGGGGAAGACGGCCTAGCGACGTCAGCCCCACGCCAAGCGCCATGGCTACGATAAGCACCACGAGACCGCCGCGGAGACCCGGTGATGACGTCATGTTGACCAAGGGTGGCGTCAGTTGACGCTCTGAAAATGGATCGTTAACTTTTGAAGTGGATTCAAAGCTGAGAACGTCCGGGGAACCGGAAGGAATCCGGAACGACCAGCGCTTCTGTTCCCCGTTGTACAGTGTCAGCCTGAACGATCAGTTGAGCGGATTGAGAGACGGGGGAGGGGATGTTTCTGTTCGAACAAAACAAAAGCTGCGACTTTCTCTTGGACGCTAGAGTAAACTTAGTCACCCCCGCCACTGTTCAAGGGCTCGGCTGCAAGCGCCCAGAAAGCAACTGCACGTCCAACGCACTTCGTCGCAAGCACGCTCCCGGCAGGAGACCTGCTCCGACTGCACTTGCTGGCGCAGGTCGGGACGACGATTTCCTCTGCTTCGGCCTCACCTACGGGACGGCTATTTCCGCGGCGAGCCACCTATGCCTGAGCACCTGCGAGAGCAGCCAGCAGCAGCAGGAGCGTGAAGCCGCTGCGTGTACTCGCATGCGGATTTGGGCCGTGATGCACCGTCGTTGCGGCACAAAAGCAGCGTCTATCTGTCGTCAGGAGTACGCACTCAGCCAAGCACCTTTCGCCCAGCTGAGCAGGAGAAGGCCGCCATCTCACCCGACGCGCTTTCCTCCGAGCTTCCGTGTCTCGCATGGAAGCTCGAGAAGCTTTTCGAACTCTTGACCAGCCATGGTCCGCGGACGTAATCGGACACTTTGGCCGATGGGGACCATAGTCAGGCAACCAAGCATACATTTCCTCCTGAAAGGGTCGTACGAGGACGGGAAAAAGCTTTCCGTCGATTCACAATGTTTGCGTTTCCTTCGTCCGGAAGCACACCCAAGCATCTGCGCCGTCTGAACTGCGAATCGCAAAACATCTGAACGCTTTGGATTTTATCAATCCGATTCGACTAAATAGCTGCCGGATCTCTCATCGCGTTCTTGGTGAGACAACGACGGCCACGTCCTCAGCAATCGACGCCGATCGAGCAGTGGCAACGGCCGATGTTCATTCGATTGTTCACCCTACGGTGTGCCTTCGGGAAGGTAGAAAACGTTGCGCATGTCTCCTGCAGGATAGGTCGAAGGTTTCGTTTAACTCCTTCATCGAACCTCCTTGGCGCAGGTGCATCCTTCAATTCTTGGCGTGAACAGTCTACCCCTCATTGCGAAAAGCGCATGGAGTTCGAGAGCCGTCCTGGCAACCAATCGCAACCGCGCGACCACGACGCATCGCACAGCAGCCGGTTGTGGAGCAGACCAGCCGGTGACGTCACAGACGAACAAGAACTTCGGCTAATTCCCAGGTCGCCCCCATTTTCGGGCGACCATGTCTGAGACGACCCCATTCTGAGAAAAAAATATAGGTCGCCCCCATTTTCTTATTAGTTTCCAAGATTGCCCCCATTATGAGAATTATGATTACGTTGCCCCCATTTTTTCAACGAAATGTGGAGGGTTTGGGGTTAGGGATGTCGAAGTTGGCAGAGCCTTGTAAGTACGTCATAGGGAGGCGACCACATAATCACTGAAACAACGTAACGGTACCCTAAATTCGATGGTCGTCACAATGGTTTGGGTTCATCATATTTTTTTCCTTTGCAAGTCTGGTTTGTTTTTGCAAACGGTATGAAAAATGTAACACGACGACAGACACAGTATGACTCGGCATTGCTTACATCATACGTTAAGCCGATTGGTCGAATACGGAGTTCCACGCCGAAAGTGGACGACGTATCCCCACCCGGAGGGATGTATGACGGTGTGTCGCGTGACTGTGTCATGTTGCCACCGTTGCACGGTTCATGCTCAAAGCCCGTGTCCACGTGGACTCGGGCAGCTTACTTCTGCCCGTCCGACGTTGCAGCCGCACGTTCCAAAGCATAGGAGAAGTTGAATGTCCGGGTTTGCGTGTTGAACGTTTGCATGCACCAATGAAGATTTCCGTCGTTGAACCTGTTCGTTTTACTAGTTCGCACGATGAACACGTACAATCCTCTGTACTTAAAAGTGCTTCTTGGTCAGTCCACTTCGCTAATTGTCGACGATGTTTTACTCCACGTTCCATCGACATGGACACAGACGGACATCCGAATGGCCCGACTCATCAAGGATGGAGTACGCCCATAGGGGACCTTGTGGCGGCTCATCGGGCATGGGTAGCATTGAAGGAGGAGTGGGACCGGTATGTAGCACGCAACCGTGAGTTGGGCCACAAGGAACCATCATGGGCCCAAGCTCCTGTCACTCCAGAACGTATGGCATGGACCTTGGGAATGCGCATGCCAAGTAGTCGTCCGCCACAATGTCCTGACTTTTGGGCCTCGTGGGTATGGACCGAGCCACCGAGTTCGTAGTGGCCCCATGCGCATGGTACCGATGTAGGTTGTCGGCCTAATCATATCCCTTTTGCCCCCTTTCTGCAGGGGCATCTTGCCATCGTTTTATGTTTTCATGTCCCATTTGCCCCCCAGGAACACTGCTAGTGACAAAGAATTGTGTCGTTTCCTCTCTACTTCACCCTAATTTATTGTGTAAAGTGCATACAAATTGACATAATCATGTCTGGAGTACCCACATTCCAATACATAGAGGCAAGTTTTCTGCAAAATCATGTCTGGAGTACCCATTGTCATGTATGAAGCACCTAGTTTCATGGGTGGAGTACCCGGAATCATGTCTGTAGTACCCACTATCAACGACATTGGGCATAGGTTTCTGCAAAATGACTTGTGGACTACCCTCTTTTCTTGTCTGGACTTCCCAGCATCTTCTCTGGTGTATGCACACTGCAGTGCATTATGCCCAACAATTATGCAATACGATGGCTAGAGTACCCTCAATGTTCCATTACCTCGTGCACTATTCATGATATAGCACCCCCCACTGAAATGTTTATGCTTCCTTTGTACTGATGCAATGTCTTCACCTAGTGGATGCCAGGAAACGGTTCGTTGCATTCAGCCCCCGTAGGACGTGTTTTTCCTATCATTGCGATAGACCGTCTGTGACTGAGTTACTTTTCATGTAATTTCCACTTAGGGTTGAGGAATAATGAGACATTTACGTTAGACATGTCACAAAGGGGGAAGAAAGAGGCAACTACCATAAACAGTAGTGCAACTTTTGCTTTGTTGGTTAATGTTCAGGTTTTCGGGTTGTGCAAGCATTCGTGCATCCACCTTAAGCACCATTACTTCACACACATTGCTAATAAAATGCAATGAATACATTGAATGAAAAATTCAATATGTACGAAAGCCTTAGGTCCACATGAAAGACAATGGAGACAGGTCACATGAGGCAATCCACTATTGCACGTAGACCGGCAAATTGTTCACCCAACGCATAACGTCGCAGGCTGCACAAGGGCAGGCATCTCCACACTTTAGGGCATCAAAGAACACCTCCACTGGTTGGCCGTGTGAAAACTGGGTACAATCATCCCCTTGCACATGCACACGCTGCAATCTAAACCGCCCCCTCACAGACAGTCCCCTTCTGGTCCTTCGGGATCTTCACCTTGAGGATGCTTGGACAGGCACGAGTAGAAGAGCCTTCTTCACCTGCAATCACAGAACAGGGTGAAGGTTAGTGAGGAATGTAGTGATTTGGGCAGATGCAACACAAACTGGCAATGCATAGGAGTCATGTGCAAGACTAATGAACATCTTACCTTTACAGTGTCAGGTAACATGTCAAGGTCGAGGAGCCCCATCTCGGGAACAAGCTCACGGACCATGGCATACTGACGACGGAAAGCAACATCCTCTGCCTCATGCCTTGCCCTCCTAGTCTCTTCATCCGGGTCCTACTCCTCGTCTGAAGTTTCCGAATCTGGCCACTCTGGAGTGCCCTCACCTTCTGGTGCAGGCCTGGCGACTAAGACCTCGGTGTTCCCCTCCTCCTCTGAACCGACCTCCTCGTACTCTTCCTCCTCCTCCTCCCCCTCCAGTGCCTGGCCGGTTGCTGTCTACTCTTGCGTTAGGTCTCCCTCTTCAGGACCCTCCTCAGTTCTTGCCCCTGCAGTTGCTATACTTGTTCGTGCACTTGTACCGCCTTCAGTGTCTGCTACATCCATGATGGCTCCTGCAGCATCCTCCACACCATTGGTTGCAACAACCTGCTGGCCTCGCAGCTCAGTCGCGCGTGCCGCAGCCATTTGTGTCGGTGTTGCAGCGGGTGGGTTCTTGCAGCGTTTCATAGGGTGGCCCTTATGGCCGCACCGTCCACAAATGTGGTTTGCGTGCAATAGATCCCCCCGCCGCTTGCGTTTGCCCTGCGGACGGTCCACTGCACAGCTGCCAGGGGNCCCTCTTCAGGACCCTCCTCAGTTCTTGCCCCTGCAGTTGCTATACTTGTTCGTGCACTTGTGCCGCCTTCAGTGTCTGCTACATCCATGATGGCTCCTGCAGCATCCTCCACACCATTGGTTGCAACAACCTGCTGGCCTCGCAGCTCAGTCGCGCGTGCCGCAGCCATTTGTGTCGGTGTTGCAGCGGGTGGGTTCTTGCAGCGTTTCATAGGGTGGCCCTTATGGCCGCACCGTCCACAAATGTGGTTTGCGTGCAATAGATCCCCCCGCCGCTTGCGTTTGCCCTGCGGACGGTCCACTGCACAGCTGCCAGGGGCCTGCCACCCGGGTCCCGGGGGGTCCCTCTTACAGTCTGGTTCCGGGGGAGTTGGCTTCAATGCCCTGAGGTTGACGCCCGGCATGGGGTGCCCGTAGCAGCCTTTCCACACGACAATGCTGTACGCCATGTCGGTGTAGTTATCCGGTGTCACGCCATTCTCCAGCAGCATAGCACATACGTGCACACACGGAATGCCAAACTCCTGGTGAGACCATAACTGCACTTCCGCATCTGGCAGTCCACCTGCCGCGGCACACCCCGGCTCCCTATCACTGCGGCCATGAGGTTGCCGGTGTGCACCACCTCGTAGTCTCGGGCCACCAAGCAGTTTTGCATCAGCTCCTTTCTGAGAGTGGTCGCCCACTTCCTCTCCACCTCGCTCCCCATGTTGATGTCGTGTGTCTGCTTTCTGCGGGTTGCAAACACATTCTGTATGAAGGGGTACAAAATGGCAAAGGAGTGGAATGGAAAGATCTTACGTGCTTCAAGAATCCGTGTGTTGAGAGATTCTACGGCGTTGCTTGTGGTGTGCCCGCCACACCCCGGTGGCCCGTGAAAGCGGCTCCACGAGCGCAGTGGGATCCCTCTAGACTCGCCATCACCAAACACATAGCGTGCAGCGCAATAGTTCGTCTGCATGAGCTCCATGCTCAGCTTGTCATGTTCCTCACGCTCGTACGCGTGTACCAGCCGCTAGAAGATGTCCGTTGCAACCTTGCTGAACGTCACCCGGATATTCTCCTTGATGTGGAAGGTGTAGTACTTGTGGTTGGCCCAAGGGAGGAGCTTTGGCATCGCTACGAGGAGTCCTGCATCACGGTCATTGATGATGGTGGTGCCGCCTTCGCGCAAGGTCCAGTAAGCGTTAGAAAGCTGGAGCAGAAAACACCCCCGGTTGTCCTCGTCCTCCTTGCTGACAAGGGCGTAGGCCATTGGCACACTGTTGTTGTTAGCATCGGAAAACTACGCAGTCAGAAGCACCTGTTTGTCGTCGTTCTTGAGAAAGGTGCCGTCGAGAGTAACAATACGGCAAACGTGAGGCCATGCTTTGCGGCATGCACCAAGTGCCACAAAACATCAACAAAACTACTTGGCCTTCTGCTCCGCCACGGCGATGGTGTTGGGGTCGACTCGCATTAGCTGCATGTGCGGAAGAAATACATCCATCAATCTGGGAGCATAAACAAAATAGGTCCCATGTGAACTTGACCTTAAATGAAGCAGGACGAACCTCGGCGTAATACGTGGGGAAATGAGCCCACGAGATGGACTTCCCCTCCATGACTTCCTCTTGGGTCTTGTCCCGCGCCCTCCAGATGACCTAATAGCCCACCTTGTCGTGTGTGACAGCTTTGACAACCGCACGCAGGGCTTTGGCGTTAGTGGTTGGGTCTCGGGCCACCGTTTCCTGGATATGTCGTAGGACCCACTTGGTTGTCCGTGCCGAGTTGCCCTTCCTCTGGCCCCAGGTGCAGTTATGCCCTCCACGTAGGAAGACACAGTGCAACTGTTGAACTTGCTCGACATACGTGCACGAATTACCCACGGGCATCCATCGCTTTTGCGGTTGCGGCAGCGGCGCACGATCCGGCCGGGTTCAGACCTCTCCTACTCGAGGGGGAAACGCTACTTGAGTGCGTAATCCTCGATGGCGCAGCGGCACTCCTCCATTGTCGGAAATTCCATGCCACCCGGAAACTCCGCACCATCACCGTCGTCATCTTCGTCTGAGGGGACTGCACAAAAACAATAGCAACAGGCTCAGACTACGTGTTGAAAGATGCGAGACATGCGGTGTCACATGCTGCGTCGTGGGTTTACGATTGTGCAAGGGTACTGTGGGCTTGCGGGGTGGGCCTTGTTCCTTACGCGACTTCGTGTTAGGTGTCGACACAGGTTGACCAAGGAGGCACTCTAGACCAGAAATGGCACGGGCCATGACACGAGAGCAACGGTCTCAAACACATACCACTGGGTGGGTAGTAGCGTTCCGGACGATCCCGCATTGCTTTGCCACCTTTGTATGTGACGGGGCCGAGGTCAGGGGAACCGGGGGTCATAGATGCCAACAGTTCTGCTTCTTGCTGCCTCACCCATTTGTCGCGCTCTCTCATGTCGTTATCCCATTCGGCAAAAGACCGCACGTGCATGGGGTCGACATAGTCGACCCCTGGGTCGGCACTTAGGGGATCGAGGTAGTGTGGGCCAGGCGAGAGTTGATGTCGTGTGCTACGTGTGGCATAGACGGTTTACCGAGCTTCGCTCGGCGAACCAATCGAAGTTGAGGCTACCATGCGGCCAGAACGAGGGCATATTGGATAGAAAAACAGCGATTACATATGTACCATGCCCCCATGACCTTGACTTACCGGTTGCGAGGATGCCGACCGGCGCCATGGGAACGACGAGAAAGTGGGACGGGTCACGAGGACTGCTTGGGCGACAGTGATGCAACATGCAACGTAGAATGACGGGCGTTGGAGACCCTTGCCAACCGCATGGCGGAGAGTAACCTCACCGAGGTGTACTCCTCCACCGTCGGAGGTACGGGGGGGAGGTTTAGCGTACAGAACCGAATGCGTGCACAGATTGGTCAAAGTACATGCCAACGTGGCAATGTTCGTGGATTACATTCGTTATCAAATATAAGGTACCGTTTGCAAACGGTCATGGGGCCAACGAGAAATGCACGTTTCGACGACCACCAATCGCGCTGTACAAAGCATGAAAGGACATGGCAAGTAAAGGCTGGCTACTCGAAAGTTGCGAGGAAGCCAGATAAACGCAACAGTGTCCACCTTTGAAGGCCGGAGAATATGGCACTTTACGTGCATAACGCGAACATCAGACGTCGACTCTGTAACTTGCAAACATCCCATTGCCCTTCGCGACCAAGTTTGGACGACAGACACGACGGACCTGGTGTCTGGGATGATGTACGGCAGGTTTCGTTTGAAACTCATTTTCGGCACATTACCGGATGAAATAATATCGTTCTCTTGCCCCCACTTTTTAAAGTGGGGGCAAGACGTCGATAACATTTAATCCGTACCGGACATCCCAGCCATAATTCCCCGGATCACCAAAATGGGGGCGACGTAGCCATGACTTTTTGGAATGGGGGCGACCTAGCCATTTTTCTCCGAATGGGGGCGTCTCAAACATGGTTGAGCGAGAATGGGGGCGACTTAGAAAGTCGCCCCAAGAACTTGTCGGAACACTTTTTCTTTTAATCATTCCCTCCTACCCACCATTCGAGCATGGGCCAGCCCAGATACCCACTCTTTTTACTTATTGAACACATTTTCCCCAAAGAGTGTTACACCAAGTAGAAGGTAGGTGGTTCATAGGGATGGGGTGCAGGAAAACCAATACATGGTATTTTGGTACAAACTGATACTTTTAATGAGAAGAAAGTGTACTTCAATGTCAAATGTCGAGTGTGTCAACCAAATACATAGAATGCCGAGGATAAGAATGGGGTATAAGTCGGGTCATCATTTTTTGAGCCAATCAACACGTGCGAGGTCGCACGGTGATTGGTGGATTCGGGGAGCACCGCATAGAAGACGGGGGGCTTCAAAAATATCTCAACTCTTCTTAGCAAAAGTCGAGCATCATCGAGAAGTCCACCAAACCATACAAAAAACATCGATGTGGTTCACGAAAGTTCTATTCGACCACTCTGGAAAGGGGTTGAAGTTATCCAGAAGTTCTGGAACAGCACGCCACAGGTTGAGGCAATTGGCCAAAATGCCCTGGGCTGAACGGAGGGAAAATCCTAAAGTCGCCACACAATAGGTCATGAATGTAAGAACATAAATTCCCAATCGCAAGTTTAAGGGCCTCGTGTACATCACCAATGTAACACTTTACCCCCTTTTATCCAATATGTCATGGCACGCCAGCAAATGTAGGCAGGTGACGACAAAAGTAGTTGTCCATCAGATGATAGACATCTCGGAGGTTGTCATATGACTCAAAAATGTTGTGTGTGTCGCCGTGGCTGTGCCACATAGCCGGATACACAGTCTTTTTTCCAGATAATCGATGTCCAAGGATATCTCCAATCGCGTACTCTGTGTCCTCGTCAACGTGTATAGGAGGTGGAGGTACAACATCTCTACCGGGGGAAACTCTGACTGAGGTCCCGATAGTGCTTGAACTTGCTGGTTTGGAAGACAGGGGTTCGCATTCGCTCGATCTCAAACGGTCCCAACCAGCAGAATTTGAGCTTCGTGAATTCTTGTCCTCGGATTTTTACATTCCCCGAGCTGAGGAGGATGCAATCAAAGTCACTGACCACGTCATCGCTCCGATGTCGGTCGGCCACTCGATTTGTTGTTGCTTATGTCTTCATTAAGGTATGCCGTGTTTCCTCCTGGATGCTTGCGAAATTCTGGTGATGAATGTCGACCACAGGAATGCTACTCCGGTTGTGCAATCCCTCTGATTGGGCAGTTTTACTGCCCAATCAGTGTCGGGTGGCTTGCGTAAACTTTGGAGAAGTTGTTCAAGAATCTGGTTGGTCCGCTCGGTTTCTTCATCGGTTTGAGGATGGAACGTCGTTGATAGCTGGAACCAACTGCCCTAGCGTTTCACCTGTTCCCACCAAAAACTAGTGAAGCGAACGTCTTTGTCATTCATGATGGTATGTGGCACTATGTACAGCCGCACGATCTGGTTTAGAAACAATCATGTTGTTCCTTCTACGGTGACGTTGGTCGTCGTCCGAATGAAGTGCAACATTTTGGAAAATCTTCCACCACGACGAGGCTGGCGTCATATCCCTGGGGAGTGGCAAGCAATCCAGTCTTGAAGTCTATGTTGATGTCGGCCCATACTTCTGTCAGAACGGGTAGGGATTGAAGTAAACCGGGTGGCCTCATGTGACGAGGTTTTTGTCTCTGACAGGTATGGCATGACTTGTAGAAGGCCGCCACGTCGGTCTGCATCTTGTCCCACCAATGGTATTCACCTAGCTTCTTAAGTGACTTGTCCTTGTCGAAGTACCCACCTAGATTGGTGTTGTGCCACTCATCCACTAGCACTCATTGTAGTTTCTCGTTTGGAGGAACGACGACAGTCTAGTAATTTGGCATTGCCAGTAAGGGTCGTCGAGCCAGATTTTGGTCTTGTCATACCCGCTGAGCTCCTGGTACCCTTTCACGACTAGCCTCGCGAGCTATGGGTCTTCATTGATGAGCAACATGTGGATCTCAACCATTATGTCTAGTGGTCAACTTGGAGCATCCACCGGATTTGTTTTTCTATTCCGATACCCGATGATGTATCCGAAATTGGACTCGAGGAACTATATCCATCGGGTTTGTCAACGGCTTAGATTTGGCTGGGTCTTGAGTTGTTTCGGGGCATGATGGTGTATGTGAACAATGCATCACCGGCATACTAGGTAAAATCACCACGTCTTGAACACGTGCATGAGTGCGAGCATCTCCTCCTCATGCACTACGTAGTACTATTCTGGCCGGCATGGTTTTCTTGACATATACGCAACCCGTTGTTCTTCATCGCATTTGACTTGGAGGAGAAATGCCCCGATGGCTCAATAGAACGCATTGGTGGCCATGATGCAGTCCACCATTGGATCTGCCAATCGTAAGGCTAGCTTCGAGGTCTCAGCATTTCTCGAGGAGTTAAACATGTCTTGATTGTTCTCCTCCAAATTCCACTTCGTGCTTTTCTAGGTGAGATCCAAGAGAGGCGCAAAAACCCGGGCTTGGTCCTCTATAAATCGACGGTAATTGTTGTAGAAGCCTAAGAATACTTCAACATTGCGAAAACTTGTGGTCGCCAGGCAACTAGCAACCGCCTGCACCATTTTTGGGTCCTTGGTAATCTGTCCGCTACCGATGATGCGGGCCAAAAAAACAATTCAACGGCAACCGAAGTCACACTTCAAGAGTTTTCCAAAAAACAATCTTTGTAAAACATCAAGAATATTTTGAAGACGTCCATTGTGCTCCAATGGGATACGGCTGTAGACCAAGAATCCGTCAAGATACACGATGACAAAGTCATCTAGGTACGAGTGCAAAATGTTGTTCATCGCCGCCATAAACATTGTGGGGGCGTTGGTGAGTCCAAACGTCGTGACTGTGGATCAAAAGTGTCCGTATCTCGTGCGGAATGTTGTCCTCTCAACGTCCTCATTAGATGTGAGGATCCCTACTGGCTATCTGATGATAGCCGGTGTGTAGGTCAACTTTGTAAAAAACCGGGCCCCAAAAACTTGGTCAAAAAGTTCATGTGCTTGTGGGAGGGGGTAGCGGTTCTTGATGGTGATGTTGTTCAACGCTGCGAAGTCCATGCACATTCGCATATCTCCTATTTTCTTTTTCATCAAAAGTGATGGTGCATCAGAGTGTGATGCGGAGGGTTGAATGAAATCCTGCTCGAGCATCTGATCCAGTTGCTTCATGAATTCAACGAGGTCGTGATCACTCATCCGATAGGTTCCTTTCACGTTCGGTGTACTGCCTAGCTTCTTTCATACGTGATGGTTGATATTGCATTGTGGCAGTAGTTATTGGGATAGTTGGACTAGAGAAAACCCTTCAAACTCGCCGATGACCTTTGCAAAATCTTTCGGTACAGATGCTAACTTCTCTGGTGTTATTGCTGTTGGTATTGCTTCGGCAATTGCAATTTCTTTTGCTTTCCCTGCTTTCATGTGGACTAGCCATGCTTGAGCTTCATGTTTCACGTACCGCTTGGCCACATCCATAGATATTGGTTGGCGTTTTGTCCCTGTCATAAATTCCTCTGCCTCTTTTGCCTTTGCAGCTTCTCGTAGCTATCGTAACGTTGTGGGTTGCACAACCGATGGCAGAGGTCATTTTCTACCATTAATGCTGACGTAGAATGCCCTACTACTCCGATGGACCTGTGGATTTTTTTCATACAGAAAATCTTGCTTGAGGATGATTTTGAGATTGCTCATTGTGCAAGTCATCCAAACCCTTACGTAGTCCAGATCTACGATTTGTAGCCAGTGTTGTTTGTGAAGTCGGCAGATATGCAATCGTCAATCAATGGTATATCCTTCAAAAACTCCCGGTTCGGCCTACAAACCTAGCTTCCAAACCATGTCGTTGCTGAAAAAACAATGAGAAGTTCATCCATCTTGTATTGCCAGTGCCGTTATGTGAATTTTACATCCCCTCGATTATACGCGTAGTAGTATCGCCGGTTGGTCGTCCTTGTATCTCTCATTGAACTTTACGATCTCACGATCCCTCGTCTATGACAATGTGAGCCGCTCAGATGGACGATCGATTGATGCATTTTTTCCGACTGGACAAAAGCCTCACACTCTACTCTTGTCCTCTGCCGTTTCCTGACACCTCGTTCTTTTTTGCGACTCCCCTTCTTTATGGCCTGTTGTTGCTGCTTTTGGTAGTCTCGTAAAAGAAGGCGGCAACAAAGAATATTGTGGTGAATGGGAAAAGTGTGTTCCCACTACGAAAATGACCTCAAGCGAATTATGTGCTTATTGACTACGTCGATCTCCATCAGGGATGAAGGGTGACGGTGAAACTTTGTTCCCATTACGAAATAGTCATACTTATTGACTACGTCGATCTCCATCATGGATGAGGGATGACGATGATTGCTTGCCAAACATCTCGCTTGATGTCATTTTTGTCGTGGGAACAGAGTTTGTCAGGACAATGTCACTGTCAATTGTAATGCCTAAGGAATGGCAAGTTTACTCTACCACGCCACACTGTTGATGTAGACGTTGGAGTATGTACAGTGCATTAGACTTTTTGTTCAGATTTCCAAAGTGAGCTCATGTAGTGTGCGAGAAGTTGCTTCACGTTTCCGGCGGCGTGAGGGAGTCATGCCAAGTTGGATGGATGCGCTTGAGAGGTAGTATGCCGGTTTTTTACGATGTGAGAGTAGTCCTGAGAGCCATTGATGCAGCTCCGCCGGTCTCTTGCTACCGTTGGATGGTCTTTAGATCAGACAACAACCTCAAACCTGTGCCGTGCAAAACTGAGGCCCCGGGATCAATCTTCTTTTTGTCATTGTTGACCCCAGCACCGGTGAAATACACCTCCAAAGTTGTCAACCACATACTGCATGTCGGTCCCTTCGAGTTTCCACGGTCAAACGGCTCAAGGAGTTTCAGTCGGATTGGGGATTCACTTAAGAGTTGTAGATTTCTCTCGGTGAGCACAACTTCACACGCACAAGAAACACAAAGCTCCTCCATTGCTGCGTTGAGCTGTTGGACCAGATGGTTATCGAGGCTTTAGAGTCCCAACAATCTTTCGTAGGGATCTTAGTTGAGCCGCCCTTTTCGGCCACAACCTCCCATCATGCCATGTGTTGGCCCAGACGGCTACGACATGGGTTAAGGTCTTTCCCAGCCTAAGAGGTCCGTCACCGATTGGCCATCCGGTTCGTGAGTGTGACACCATTCACCACAAGATTTGTCGTTGCCGCCTTATTTGCCTTGAGAGCGTCGTTACTCGCATGCCGTTGATCTGCCATTGTCTGAGTAGATGTCGAGGACTATTGCTTGTCGCCGGGTGTCCTCGTGCTCTTCACCTTTGTTGTCGTGAAGTCTGTGATCTTTTGAGTGGTAGAGATGCACCAAAAACATGTGCGAGGTTATTGCCATGTAGTTAATTTGTCGGTTGCTCCTCCAGCACCGTTGTGCTCTGACACCAAGTGTTGCGCCGAGCGCAACATACCGTATTGCCGCCTAAATTCAGATAGTCATTTGCAAAGGATCTTTTTTTCCTTTATTTCAAACAACCAGGGCCAAATTTTCGCACACTGGCTACAAGGCCTTGCAGAATTATGTGTCTCTAAAATTCAGAAATGCTCACGAGTTTGGGTCAAACATGCATGCTAACGACCAAAATCAAGCAATCAGGGTCCGTTTTGCTGGCCTCTTCCTCTTTGAAAGCGTCATGCGGGCATGAATTGAGGCCACTTATTTCCAAACATTGTTTTGGAAGGAATTTTTTCACACTGGCTACAAGGGGGGAACCTAATTATGCAATAGGGTCGAGCCCAAGGGGAATAGATTTTTATCCGAGTTTAGCTGGCAGTAGGGTAGATGGTTCACATGGATGAGGTGCGGGACAAAACAAGATTAACGATTTTAAGACAAATGGACATTTTTCATTAAGTAGAAAGTGTATTGCGATGACAAGTATTGAATTTTTGAGTACATATACACAACATTGAGAATGAGACTTGGGCATAAATTGGGTCATCGGCATTTGAGTCAAGTGACGTGTGGAAGGTTGCGAAGTGAGTGGAAAATTCGAGAAGCTCTGCCAAGAAGTGAAGAGGATTTGAGTATATCTTGATGCTTCTTTATAAGATGTGAGCGTCGTCTTGAAGAAGACGGAAGGATATCAGTACATTGACATGGTTTGCGACAATTCTGTTCAACAATTCTGGAAAGGGGTCAAAGTTGTCGCAAACTTCTGGAACGGGACATTGGAGCTCAAGGTAGTTGGCCAAAATTCCCTTGGCCTAAACGACGAAAAAATAAAGAATTCGCCATGTGGTGGACCATGAATGCAACAACAGAAATGCCTACTCGCGGGATTTAGGGACTCGTGTACATCAGGGACGTAAGAAAAAATGCAGATTCTGACTAATTGTGAATGTCGTGCCCGCTGCAGAGAAAAGGTGCATAGAATCTTGATGTTGCAGTCCCATTTTTTCCAAAGTGGTTACAAAGTTATTCTTTTTGAAAGCTGAAGAAATTTGATTGTGTTTTGGTTTATTTACATGCAAATATATCATTTTGTGTGTATTTGTGGGAACTTCATTCGCTCTGTTTCCATATGCTCGACCTTTTCCAATGATTACAGCAGGGGCATGTTGCATCGTTAAGTCCTTCCATGGAAAAACGTGTTGGTGTATGGTCGTACGGCCGATTTTTTTGCCACTATATGGATGATCACAGAGCAAGGTTGTGCAAACGATGAAGAGCAAAAGAGGTAGAGGGTGGATGGCGGGTGGCTTGTTGGCCGGTAGCAACGCCAGTGAGCTGCCAGCTGTCAGCCAATGAGTTGCCGGCCTTTGGCCAATGCTTTCCATGGAAAGGAGTGGCATCCGGCCTGTCCTCCACTTTTGCTGGCAAGAGGGTCCACCCCACCGCCCTCCAACCCCGCATCGCCTCTCCCAAGTTTTTTCTCCGTATCAATCACGCAACTGATTTGTGCCATCCTCCATTTGGTGGCAAGAACATCGGTCGCGCATGTATCCACAATGCCGCGAGGGCGAGACCGATGGCTTTGAGCCTTTGCCCTCCCATTCCCTCACTCATCATTGATGGTGATGTGAGTGGCAATGAGAAAGAAGCGAAGAGTGGATGGCCAGGAACAAGGGCTTGTTTTCAATTTTTTCCATGTTATGCGGTTGACCTTGTTGGTTTTAACGCATCTCTCATGATGCTTTACTGTGTCCTCCCGGCTTGTGTATATTGGAGTTCCGATGACTGACGGCAAGGCACGACACTGCTGGAGTGTCATCCTGTGCAGCCGATGCACGCAGTTTCTTGGAGCCTCCTCCCTCCAACGGTCAACGTGCTCAGCTCCATCGCCAGGCCTCCTCGGTAGTGGTGACGTCGGCGGCCACTAGCACTGTAGATGCTGTCTGCATGCGTCCACTACAGAATCTGACTGCACCATTATGTCCGCAGCGTTACGTTCTGCTTAGGGTCCAGGTTTCATGTTGATTGGGCACTATTGTTACTAGGGACTAGTGAAAACGCTACCTAGGTCTAGGCGGCCATAACTACTCTCTATTGTGTTTCTAGATATCTTTGACCACACAATTGTGTTCAAAGCTTTGGTATCATAGTATCTAGTTTCGGGCAAAACGCACGACGCTTGGGTTTTGGGCTCTCAGTTGTCTGGCATGGCTCACCGAGAAAACCTTGCCAGCCAAGAAATACGTCATTTTTCCAATTGGCTAGAAAGTTGAGTAACACGATCTACACAGCTGGGGAGGAGCTAGAATTTGGAGGGGTCTCCCATTGTTGTTCATTATCAATTGCTAGTCAATTCTTTTCATTTTCCACTACGTTTATGGCGCAAAGTCCTCAGCGCGCAACTTCTCTCTCACAGACTCAGAGCAGCAAAAGGGGGAAGCAGTGCAACGCAATGAGCTTGGGGCCATGCCTATTCTAGCAATGCTGCAACCTCAACACACTCTCTAATATACGGTTTAAGCTTGGTATTAGAGCCAGAGCACAGCAAAAACAGCAAATGTGAGCAGCAGCAAGGTGTACAGGTCCGAGTCTATGCTCACGGACCCAGAAACGAGCCTGTGTAGGGGAAACTCTGCCGGATTTTTCTGGCAGAGTTAGCCCCACAGGGTGGCATTGTCAAAATGCTCCCGATGTGGGGGAAATACTGCAAAAATGTTTATAGCAGCATTGACCCCGCAACAACGGTAGCGTCGGAACACTCGTTGCCGGCAATGTGACGGGTGACAATGTAACGGCACCGACCATTGCGGCGACGTTGCCACAGACAAGGGGAGTGTTCTCTATCTCCTTTCCTCTCTCTCCTCTGCAGCTGGTGTAGCAGCAATTACAGCACATATCTGCCCTACAGATCTCGAGTGTTGAGCTGCACCCTTAGCCACAGGATCAGAAACAATAGTTGTCAAGTAGTAGCAGCCACTACTACACAGCAGCTGCCAAAGCTGCGGAGGAGCCGCCGCAAGAGCTATGTAGCCGGTGGCACAGCTACGCAGCCAGCCGTACAATGTCAGCCTCCCTGTTGACATCAATAATGAAATCATCAAGAAGTTGAACCAAAAAACAAGAAATAAACAAAAGAAAACTAGGGAGAACCATGGCTGAAAATAGGGAGGGGTCCTCCTCTGCTGGCGGACCCACCAGCTCCCCCCTTTGTGCTGTAGCTGTAGCAACTACAACAGCAGCAGCATCCGCTTTTGTATGAGCAACAGCAGCCTCCACTACAACATGAGCAGCATAAACAACAACAATAACAAATACAACCATTGTAGCAGCAGCAACCTCCGTTGCAGCATCTAAAACAATAGCATCAGAAGGAACAACAACCATAGAAGCAAATACAACTGCAACAACAACAACAGTAGACACTTCCGTTGCAGCTGTAGCAGATGCAGTATCAAATGCATATGTTGCACTAGCAGGAACCTCTGTAGCAGAATTGACAACACCAACAACAACCGCAACATCACCAACATCCCGTAAACCCTGCTGGCTCAACGAACCCCCTAGCTACCATTTGCCAATAGCTTGTAACGCTGATGCAACAACTAACAACACTACAGTCGCTTTCACTATAGAGCCACCCTCCGCTGCTATAGTAGTAGCAATGACACTCTCTACTGTGGTAGCAATAGCAAAAATAGCATCCGTCCAGCTAGACTAGCATCCCACCGCCCTTGTTTCCACCTCAAAATGCTAGTCCCATGATCTCCTCTGCCACACATTACTTGGCACAACAGCACACCTAGCGCTAGTGGAAGACTGTGTCCTCTTTCCTAGGCCCCACTCTGGTTGCTGTCCACAGGCCAATGGACTTTGAAACCTCGTCCCCGCTGCTCCAAGTTGGCTGGCAGTTTTGGAGCTGGGATCTCAGCTTCTACATGTGGGCTTAGGTTGAGGGTATATGGCCGTACTACGTCCTACCCTACGGCCGCACCCAGGTTGACAAGGTTTATGATGGCGGTCGCGCCGTACGTGCCCTTGTCCCCGTCAAGCCTCCAGCTACACGTCTGGCTCTTGAGCCTTTCCTTGGCGACTTCACCACTGGCCGCCTTCCCGACCCTACAACGACATGGCACATCGTCATGAAGCCTCAATGGCTTTCCAACGAGGCCAAAACCAGCTGTTTGCTCCAAGAGTTCAAATCCCTCTACATGGGAGAGGCGGAGACAATTACCTCTTACAAGCCATGGGCGGAGGACACCCTTCGTTGCCTCGGAGTTACTCTACCACCCCCTCTATATGCGCTCTTGACCATCAAGTGTAGCGCCACCGACGCCTTCACTGACGTCTTGGTGCACTACTCTCAGGGCGTCCTTATCGCGATGGTAGCCTTGGGTACCCTCATGCCTTGGGCATACGAGCTCTTCCTTCAGATTGAGGAAGCTTGCCATAAGTCCCACATTTAGCGCACGGAGGCCTTTGCCTCTCTTAAAGTTACCCCTGTAGCAGTTGTCGCTCCTATAGTAGCTGCGTCTTTTGGTATTGCATTGCCAGGGAAGAAGAAGCGCAGGGGCAGGAAGGGCAAGGGCCAACAACAATAGTCGATGAGATCCAATGGTGGCGGCTTAGTCTGCCACAACTGTGGCCAGCTAGGACACGGTCAGTACACTTGTCCGCTACCAACAGACGAGGTGCGGGTTATCACCACCATGCATCGCTAGCCTACATGTCGTCGTTCCACCTCTGTTGTCATAGTCGTTGGCCCTGATGCATCCTTTTTGCCGAGCTACTTCATACCCCCAAAAGTCGCACCCACTCTGTCGAGAACAGTACTACTACAGCTTCATCCGCTACGGTCGGCGCCTCCCCTTCCGCTCACGGTTCATCCTTCCTCCCTCCCTGGCTCCGGCGCCATCACGCCGCAGTCGGTCTATTCCGTTGGACCCTCTAGCTGTGAGCGTCAGTTGGAGCAATTCATCGTACTCCGGCTGAGATTGCCTCGCCCTCCTCCCTAGGGAAGTGCAAGTTGCATCTTTGTAAGTTATTCTGCCCTTCCTTGCATGACATAGTCTGAGCTGCGATCATGCCTTGTAACTTTGTCCATCTTGTCATCTCCCTCCCTTCCTGCTCCACTTTGTGATGACTTCTCCTAGGTAGATGAGTGACATTTTCAGTTTTCTCCCTCATCCACCGCGTCCAAATCCCTCACCCACTATCTTATGTCCATTAGTAATCTGCCGACACCCGTCCAAGATGCGGTTGAGACCTAGATCATTGACTCCGGGGCCACCCATCTCATGACGGCTTTGTGTGAAGCCTTTAGTGTCCTTGGTCCCGTTGTTGATGTATCTAGTGTTTGGAAAAATTCTGGTGAGGTGTTACCCGTTTGCAATGTCGATGTTGTTCATTTTCGCGGATCCACAGGGGATGTCTTCATGACCGATATTCTCTTTGTGACTGGTCTTGAGCTCAACCTCCTGTCCTCTGTCCTTGACCGCATGAGCATGGACGTCCTGCACTCACGTGGTGTTGGCATTGTGTCTTTGCTTCCGTCCGGTCATGTTGTCCTACATGCCACCACCCATGGCAACATGTGGCGCGTGTAGCGCTTACCCGCTCTTTCCTCCATCCCCTTCTCATTAGCCAACACCAGCCACGTGTTTGTCACCAGCTCGCTGTCTCTGCAGTACACACGTCTCCTGTATCGCCGTCACTACCACGTCCAACATGTCGCTGTTGATAGGATGCTTTGCATGCAGCCAGCCAAGGGCCTTGATCCAGACTCCTATCCTTTGCCGTGTCCCACAAGTTACTTTGATTGCGTTCATGGGAAGATGGACGGTCCACCTACCCCATGTCCTCCTCTCGTGCGTCCACCCCTTTGGACTTGGTCCATTCTGATATCATGGGTCCCCTTCCGATGAAGTCCATCGGGGAGCACGGCCACTAGGTCCTGACTCTCTCTAACGACGATTCCCGCTACCGCTTGGTCTTCTATCTTTGGCAAAAGAGCGATGTCGCCCCACCATTGGGGACTTGCTTGTCCGGGTTGAGCGTGAGTATGGTCTCCCTCTTTGCCGCTTATGCTGTGATCGCGGTGGTGAGTTTATGGAGGAGAGCACACTCTTCTTTGCCTCCCATGGCATCCATCGTGAGACATCGGTGCCTTCCACGCCAGCTCAGAACGACGAGTTTGAGGGATAGAACCGCACAATGCTTGACGCCATTCGCATCATGCGAGTCGAGTCTGGTCTATCCAATGGCTTCTACTTTGAAGCTATGACCTACATGACGTGGGCCTCAAACCGGATTCCCCACGGACCCCTTACCTGTCTGTCCACACCATACCAGCACTCATGTGGCAATCGAGCCGACGTCCTCCCAGCTGGTGTCTGGGGTTGTGTGGCTGTCATATGGTTTCCTATCCCACACCAAGGTGGAAAGCTCAAGCCGTGCGGACATCCCTGCACCCTCCTGGGTGTTGCGCGTCAGTCCAAGGCCTGGCGCTTCTGGGATCCCTCTCGACACTGCATCATTGAGTTTGGAGATGCCCTTTTCTTCTATACTCTGTTTCCTCGCGACCTTGTTCGCTCCTCCTCATCGATGTCCCTCCGATCGCGTCGGGGAGTGGTGGGTCCATCCTTCGCCCAGCCGTTTTTGGACGTCACATCATATGTGCCTGGTGGTCCTCATGGGCTGGCCGTCCCATCTCTATCTACCAGACCCTCTGAGCCGGCAGCCCCATCCGTGTCCGCCAGCCCCTCAGGCCCGGCTACCCCAACAGTGTTTCCTTGCCCCTACGGGCCAGCTGCCCCGTCTGTGTCCGCGAGCCCCCCTGGGCTGTCCCGACTGTGTCCGCCAGCCCCTTCGGGCCGGCTGTCCCGTCTGTGTCCGCCAACCCCTCCAGACTTGCTACCCCATCCGTGCCTGCTAGCCCCTCAAGGCCTATCGCAACATCCGGAGTTTCCAGTCCCTCCGGATCCGGCCGCCCCGTCCGTTATCGCCAGCCTCTCCAGGCCTGCCACCCCGTTTGTGTCTACCAGCACCTCTTGACAGGCTACCCTGTTCGTATCTGCCAGCCCCTCCGAACCAGCCGTCCCATCTGTTTCCGCCAGCCCCTCTGGGCCCGTGGTCTCGTCTATGCCTACACGCTACACATGCGGCCCGGGCGAGAGCCTCCGACCCAGGCCTTCATTGAGCACACTGGCCGCCACCTCGCGTCCTCTCATGCCATGATCCCTACCACTCCGCGAGGCTCCTTGCCTCTCGGTAGACCCACTGTCAAAGACGTGAGTGGGGACCCTGGCATCGAGACCCAAGGCTTGGCCACAGTGGCAGTCATTACTAACCTACACCGGAGTCGGCTTTGGGCTAGGTCATGCTCTATCAAGAGCACCAACATGCTGTCACAGGTACGCTCACGCGTATGCCACCTAGGGCGCGAGACGCGTATGCCCCATTGTCCAGCCCACGGAACGCCCGGAGGACCCAACCACCATATATGAGGCTCGAGCATCTCTTGACGTCGCACATTAGGAGGCTGCATATGCCAAAGAGCTTGCTGCCATTCGGCAACATCAGGTCTATGAGTTTGTCGACCTTCCCCCCGAGCGAAAGGCCATCGGCACAAAGTGGGTTATGCGGCAAAAGTGGAAGGTGGAAGGATCCTTGGACAAGTACAAGGCCTTTATTACAACCAAGGGGTTTGCTCAGGTTCCTAGGGTCGATTATGACCAGATCTTTGCCCCGATTGTCGGTTCTTCACTAGTAGGGCGTTGTTTAGCTTGGTTATCTAGCACGGGTGGGAGTTGCACCAGATGGATGTGAGTGATTCCTTTTGACAGAGTTCACTTGAAGGCGAACCGCTTCTGAGTGACGGCCTCCTTGGCAGCATTGTAGACCCCACATTGTTCATTAGCACGCGAGGCCAGCCCTTTGTCGCTGTGCTGGTCTATGTCAACAACCTGCTCATCGCGTCCCCATCCAGAGGGTCAAGGACCTTCTGCGCGACGTCTACCAGATGAAGGACCTCGGATCAGCACGAGTTTTTGTGGGCATGGAACTTGAGCATGATCGCTCCATGGGTGTCCTACCCGTCCATCGATTCGCCTATGTCTAGACCTAGTCGAGGCGCATTGCCGAGGATCTGCCCCTCGTGCGGAGAGCATCCTCACCCATGTCGCCAAATGGTCAGGTGATCTTGAAGAGCTCTGATCCAACCGTGTTGGGGGAGCCACTATACGTGACCTTGTTTCTACATGTCATCTGGTCACTGATGTTCCTAGCGGCGACGACCCATCCAGGCATTCCATTCACCATCAACCTCCTGGCCCAGTTCTCTCAGGATCCGCGTCACCTCCACTTTGAGGCCACGACCCGAGTACTACGCTATGTCTCCTCAATCCCACGGCGAGGCTTTATGTTCCGTCGGCAGTCGTCCGTTGTTACGGATGGCTACACCGACAATTACTAGGCCGACAATCCGGACGGTAAGAGTCATACTAATGGGATCTTTCTTATTGGCGGTACATGTGTGTCCTGGCGTACTCCTGAGATGTATATGTACTCCTGAGAGATGGAACTCTCATTGTCACAGTGTAACATGATGGACGTGACTGACTGATGCAGTTGGGACAATAAGTGATGCAGCAACACGCTCTCATATGCACCAGAACCAAGGAGCACATACTCATCTCAGGAGTCTTGTGTGCAATGCAACCTTGCATTGCACACAACACTCCTGAGATGAGTATGTGCTCCTTGGTTCTGGTGCATGTGAGAGCGTGTGGCTGCATCACCTATTGTCCCAGCTGCATCAGTCAGTTACGTCCATCATGTTGCACTGTGAAAATGAGAGTTCCATGGCCTTTATTGACAATGACGACGTGAATAATGCACGCACA
>SZWC01005895.1:119145-129145 GCA_023375785.1 Penium margaritaceum
AACCAAGGAGCACATACTCATCTCAGGAGTCTTGTGTGCAATGCAACCTTGCATTGCACACAACACTCCTGAGATGAGTATGTGCTCCTTGGTTCTGGTGCATGTGAGAGCGTGTGGCTGCATCACCTATTGTCCCAGCTGCATCAGTCAGTTACGTCCATCATGTTGCACTGTGAAAATGAGAGTTCCATGGCCTTTATTGACAATGACGACGTGAATAATGCACGCACAAAGCACATGAATGTCGAGTATTAGTATGTACGCTCACTATTACATGACGGCAGCATCAGCATTGTATGGGTTGAGACAACACGGCACTTGGCTGACTTCTTGACCAAGGCACTGAGACGTGATTCGTTCAAGAAGGTTGTGCGTGCGGTTGATGTGCGTGCTTGAGTTCCTTTCTCTCATTTCCCCTACCCGCTTGGTCTCTGTGCTCACTGGCCGTCCAGGTGGATTGTGCTTGTGAGTCATGGGGTAGCGTTGATTTTCACGCATCTCTCATTGTGCTCTGTTGTGTCCTCATGGCTTGTGTACATTATCGTGTAAAAGATTGACGGCAGACATGACGATGTGGGAGTGTCATCCAGTGGAGCCAACGCACGCAATTTGCTGGAGCCTCCTCCCTACGACGGTTGACGTGCTTAGCTCCATCTGCCTCCTTGGCATTCATGTCGCCGACGGTCACTACCACTGCAAATGTTGTCTTCATGCATCCAGTGCAGGATCTAACTGCACGATTGTGGCTGCAGCATTATGTTTTGCTTACGGTCCAAGTTTCATGCTGATCGGGCGCTGCTAGTACCGGGTACTAGTGTAGACGCTGCCTAGGTCTAGGCGGCCATGACTCCTCTCTCCTATTTTTCTACATGATTTTGACCCCACGACTGTGTTTGCAGTGTTAGTATTATGCTATGGTTCAGTTTTCAAACAAAACTTACCACGCAAGGGTTTCGGGCTGTCGGCCGTCTGGTAGGGCTCACCGAGAAAACGCCGCCAGCCACAAAACAAGACATTTTTCTGATTGGCTTCAAAGCATAGTAATGAGCTCTACAAAGCTAGAGAGAGCTATGTTTAGGAGGGTTCTCCCATTGTTATTCATTCTCAGTCGCTAATCAGTTCTTTTTAGTTTCCTCTGCCTCTCTGGCACGAACTCCTTAGCGCGTAGTTTTTCTCTCCAAGACTCAGAGTAATGGAAGGGGGCAGCACTGCAAAGCAACGAGCGTGGGGCCATGCCTTCTCGAGCGATGCTGTAGCCTCAACTCGCCGCTCTTATCCACATTTCTAGCTGACCTTCCCTGAACAAAAGTAGATATTGGAATTGTTTAGCCAGACGTGGATATCGGTTATGCATATTTCAAACCTTTTTTAAGGAGAAAAAAGTGGAAAAGGTGCCAACCCACGCAGAAAACACGAACAATCCACTTTGTTGTCCCCATGCGTTGGGTAACCTGTGCAAGACAATTTTTAGTTGTGGGTAGATTGTTCCCCACTCCTTTTCTCGTAGTCGCAACCAAAAAGGGGAGTGTGTCACACCTAGACAACGAAACAAGACAAGGATTGAATCCGACAAGCCCAACTACAACTTGTAAAGCATGTGATGTCTCCACCAGAGGCGAAACTGGCTGCCAAACATAGGATAGGTATACCTTGCTGTGTTCTTGCATTGCAAAAATCAAGTCTCCACATGATATTGATCTTTGTTCCCTTTTTAATGAAATTGGTTCCATGCGAGGATGATCTGTGAGTGTGACACCCAACCACTATGGGAAATCGTGAAAGTATATCTCCACGACATGTGGCAAGAACTATGGGCCTCCGCGAAATCCAGCCCTTCCAATAAACTTATCCGATCGATTCCACGTGTCGCAACACTACCTTTTGTGCCCCTAACCATATCCAATTGGGGCCACCGTACTCTCTCACCACAACACAAGCCCATCGGTAAAATCCTGCAAGCGTTCATGTAAGGATAAGATGGAGATTTTTGTTTCGTTAAACACAATGAGAACAAGGAACTCTTGAAGATTGAATTTGTTTGCTTGTGTGGAATTCATTGGTCATGAAATCAACTACAATTTCATCTTGAAACGCTTTAAGTTTGACGGGAACTGTTCTTTAGTTTGTGTTCAAGAGGGTAGCCGAGACGACGCACGTGTAATCATGGAATTCCTTGAAAAGGGTTCAAATGTTCTCCTGGTTTCATGAGGATTGTGGGTGCCTTTATTGTTCTTTTCAAGGTGAACGAGTGCATCAGATTGGACAAAATCATTGGCTGGCTAGGCAAAAATTATAGTGCTTGCGAGTCTCCGACCCTCAAGCCATCCTATCCAACAATCCACGGTCACGGGATCCTAGAGCCATGTGACGCTGATCTCGCAATACATCAATGAAACCTCATACAGTGAGAAATGTTGCATTGAAGATCCGAGGTTGCAAGGGCTGGCAATAACCGAAGAAACGTGGGTTACAACTTGGGAATGTGACTTGTGTTGAAGGAGGCACATAGACGTGTGATGACACCCATGGCCTTGAACGGCTTACCATATGGATGTTTTGTTTCCACGTTAATGTTTTATGTCTTATCAACATTGTTTTCAATTGAATATGTACAACCTACATCATTATTGTCAAGTGTTGTACATGAAAATTTTTCAATACCTTGAGGTTTTTGCTCTAACCTTATCTAGCATAGTGTTTCTACTACCAATGTTGTGTACCATTGTTGTTTTCTCCGCGTATTTCTAGCTCATTGATCACATTTTGATAGAAATATATTGAGCTTTCACTCAAAACCTTCTTTGCTTTACCGTTGCTCACGTGACAACACCATCAAGTTAGCTAAAGTAGTACCATGCAAGGCAAATGCAAGAAATGCAAGGGTTCATCTAAGGTAGACGCTCCTAGCCTTGTGAGTTCCTACTAAGAAAAATGGCAACAAGCTAGCTCATACCATAAGTAGTTGCGTCGCACAGTAGGTGACGCACGCAACAGGTCACATTGCGATCAAACCAACCCAAAACAGCTGTACCGTAGGTAACTTAGTGCACAGTTAGCCGAATGCAAAACCGTTTGAACGTACGGATAAAAAGCCTTGCACTGGAAATAATGGCTGCACACATGCATAGGTCCAACATTGACTGGTGGGCTTTAATTTATAACATGAGAGTTGAGCCCAAGGCTATTTCAGCGAGTCAATCATAGAGCCTACAAAAGAAGGGTAAAGTATCCTAGCAAGTATTTTCAACATTGTGGCAACGGTCCCGTGGTTGTCACTGTGTGCACCACCACCAAACGATGATCCGAAGCTAGCTAGACCTGCATTCGGAATATCTACCTACATAGACAGAACAGAGTGGTCCAAATGAATGATTGTATTAGAAAAAAGCTCACATCACAACACCCCCCACCAGGACCTAATGGTGCGCATGTCCATGTGCATGGGAGCAACCAAAAGCGGTCTGTTATAGATACACTCTTGTCATAACGGTGACGAGGGCCAACAACTTTGTCCCACCACTTGTCCAAAGGGAGGTTTGGATTCCTATGGTGCACCGCCAATACTCAGTGGGAAGCTATAGCACTTCATAAGGAAGAGAGTGCAACTCAGTATGGCGTACCATTCTTATCACATTTGTCTCACATCCTTGGATCCTACCCTTGGCGATGTTCTTTCGTTATCTCAGTTATTGCTTCGACCAAGTAGGAACGGGGATCCACAAGTTTCTCTTTTGGTACAATGCATTGTGGGTCACATATCACTCTTGTCTTCGCCGAGTCCTAGCAAGAACTGGAGGCCCCATACTAGCTGTGGACATAAAGACACACTCCCTCTGTGTCATCCCACACAAGAAAACATACCACTCAACATTCAAAGCCTATCTCGTTGTTATAGCAGGTTGGGGGATCTCGAAATTGTCGGTTTGTGGGGAAAATGACTTCCTGCTCTAGCAAAGTTGTATGCGATGTGGGATACCACCGTCACAAGGAACACCTTCTCATAAGAAGCCTTTCTTCTACCGCAATGAGTACTGATGCAACTATGACATCAATGTGCCAGAACATGATCCAAACACCAACTAACAAAGTTGCTCCCAAAGCTCACAAATTGTCTGGATTCATCCCAATGAAGGAATTGTTGTCGTCAATCCTAGAGACAGAGGTGCACCGCGGGTCCATTGATATGCCTCCTATAAAATCACATGCCGACTGTTTATAAATCCCTTAATTGCCCCGCACTACATGCCAAATCTCATGAAGAGTGCCAATCTGTGCCTGCTCCTATTGCTACATCTCGTCACGTGTTCGGCAGAGGCCGCTAGTTCTTTCTGGGCGTGGAATCTTCGCGCATGACATGGGGGATACAGCAGGGCCCCTCGGCCCCTTACACTCTTCCGATGGCGAAGTTTGCAAAGATTGAAGGCGATAAAGTGTGCTTGAGGACTTGTGTGAGTGTTTCCTTTGAACGGAGTAATGCGATTACTGTCCAAGGCACCAAGGCCATGGTACAACTTGTACCATGGCCTTGATCCTTGGACTTTATCACAAAGCAACACTTGTACCGTACAAGTGTTGTTTCGTGATCAAGTCCAAGAATCACATGCGTCGAGGAAGTGAGACACCAAAGGTTTTCGCGTGTGAAGCGGAGAAAAAAATGAAGGGTTAAATTGTTGGGAGATTGAATACAATGCTCCTAAACAAAAGGGGCAAAGCCAAGGCATAGGCACCTGGTTCACGTGTTTGATGTGTGCCGCGTGGTACCACGTGCATCAATAGATTGCACAGTATGGCTCAATCGAGAACAGAGGCTTCGAGACATCAGAGATCATCTTACACATACCTTGAACACCAAACCATGTGAGGAAGTTTTCAAACACCATGTAGGTCAGTGAGACACCACCAACAAGTAGAGGTGGAACATCGAATGGTAGGATACTGGAAGAAAAAAGGGCAAATGTATGCAAGTTGCATGGTTTGCGAAACGCATTGACGTTGAGAGACGAGAAAAAAATGCCACTCAGGCAGGTGCATGTTTGGTCAGCCTATGTCCCTCTCTGGAACATGGAGGATTTATCCTGGTGCCTAGTTAATGCAACAGTCAACCGCATCAACATCGAGACCCGCTATCGTAATCGCCACCAACGAGATACGCTAATTTAGCGGCTATAAGCAGTGAATCAATAATTGTTGGCCATCCATGTGATGTTCAGCAGGCTTTGAGATTCAAACAGGCACCCTCAGCAACACAACAATGAGAAACGAGGAAACAACTACCGATTGGTTTGATGTCTCCTTTTTTTTCTTTGAATTGCGCACTTGTTCGCCATTTTTTTTAGTTTTGTGAATCACCAAAAAAAATTCCGGGTTGAAAAGTGTGCCATGGCAACAATCCAAAACGCAACCATGAACGAAATGGTACTATCATGAGTACGACATTGGTTGCTACTTGGCTCTATGGAAGCCAACAATACTTTCTTATCTGGCCGTTTCGTGTGACCATAGCCGTGAACAGGTGTCTCACAAGCATCCAACATCATGGCGCTTGGATTGAAGGCCCTTCCGGGTTATGAAGAACGGTTACAACATTGTGGATTAGCGACGAAGGGGGGCTGTGACCTGGTGTCAAAGTGATGGAAGAACACGTAATTTCACATGTTATTTTCCAAGAAAGATTTTTTTGGGATTTATGGCTTGAATTTGTTTTGAAATTCTTCTACGAGGAGGCACAGTCTTGTCGCATGCTAACGGAAGGTTGTATCTTGATGCCAACATATATTTTTGGAAGAAGTAGCTACTATAAATTGGTTCATCACAGAGGTCTGATTCGTTCACCTTTTGGAGGACATGTCCATGTCCAAAACAAAACAACATAAATGCACAACATTGTTGGTCAGGGTAGACATCTGGGTTTGACTTGATTCATGTTTAGCCACCAGCATAAGCGAAGGCGAGATGTGTAGGTTCGTCCCTCAGCTGATTGCCTTTGCAATGGAAGCAAACTCTGTTCTTTTCGCAGCGGTTTGCGATGGTTCAAGAATTTCGTCACGCGTGGATACGAGGGAAGGGTCGAGGCCGGGAGGTCGTCCTCAAGCATGCCCTCCAAAAATTGTGAGCGGAGACGGATTTTGAAATGCCACGTGTTCACCTGAACTCCGCCACGCGGACAGGCCATGTTCCGTCTTATCGATTCTTGTGTTGGACGATTGGTCGAGGGTGGCCACCCCGCGCCTCAATTGGCCTGGTCAATCTGAGCTCAGGGATGTAAGATACTTGGCACGGTTAGTGGGACTGGAGATTCAGCCAACATTCTTCCCTCGATCTGGCTCTCCTGTTGAGGGGCAAGGGGAAGGAAGAGGACCGTTAGGGAGATTTGCCCTGCACACCGAGACGAGGAGCCGGACCGTCGATCCGTCGCTTCGAGCGAGCTGGCGTTCAGCTGCAGGTAGACAAGGCTTTTGTTCCCACTCGCTGAGCAGAGTTAGAGCAGCCGATTTGCGCTAACCTTCTCTGCCTCCGTGACCTACCAGCTACCATCACAATGGCCGCATCCACCATGGCTGTCGCCGGTCTCGGAAGCGCCCTGGCTGCCCCCGCCAAGGGCCTGTCCTCCAAGGCTGCTTTCTCCAACACCAAGGCCTCGTGCTTCGTGAAGAACGTGAACGCCCGTGTGGTGTGCAGCGCTGAGAAGGAGAACACCGTTGCCGAGCAGGCTGGTAAGGCCGCTGCGGCCGTTGCACTCGCCGCCGTCCTGGGTGCTACTTCCTTCGCTGCCCCCCAGGACGCATTCGCCGACGTTGCTGGTCTGACTCCCTGCTCCGAGTCTAAGGCCTTCGCCAAGCGTGAGAAGCAGGAGATCAAGAAGCTCACCCAGAGGCTCAAGCTCTATGAGGAGGGCAGCGCCCCCGCCCTTGCCCTGAACGCCACAATTGAGCAGACGAAGAAGCGCTTTGCTTTCTACGGCTCCCAGGGTCTGCTCTGCGGTGCTGACGGCCTGCCCCATCTGATTGTGGATGGTGACTTGAAGCACTTGGGCGAGTTCGTCTACCCCGGCATTGTGTTCCTGTACATCACCGGCTGGATTGGCTGGGTTGGCCGCGAGTACCTGATCAAGACAAAGGAGGGCGCGAAGCCCACTGAGAAGGAGATCATCATCGACGTCCCCTTGGCCCTTGGCCTCATGGGCCGCGGCTTCACATGGCCCGTGGCTGCTGTGTCCGAGCTGAGGAACGGCAAGCTCCTCGAGTCCGACGACAAGATCACCGTCTCTCCCCGCTAGATAACCTACAAGTATCAATGGCTTCGTTCTCATCAAAACAACTTTGTATCTAACCTCTCATTAGCATTTTTGCAGCAACCGCATTTACCCAGCATACGCGTTTGTCTTTCAAAGAACATTCAGAGTGCATTGCCAACAATTCTTGCTAGTCCATTCTGCAGAACTATTGTCAGTCTGTTCCTGAAGGTAATCCTGAATGTGGTGCAGTTCACATATAGTTCACGAACATGTTATGGTTGACCTGGTATTGCCTGTTACCACGGGGAAGATGTTTTACGTCAATGCCAGATCAATATACCATGATTGATCTGGCATCGCTTGTCCCAGTCCCAGTCCCAGTCCCAGTGTTATCAAGCCACCGTGAGAAGGGATACGTTGTGAGATAACATTGTTGCTTGAGGTACCAAGGTTTGGGTGAACGTAGAATGCCCACAATACAAAGTTTCCGATGGCATCGGCATCATTGTTGCCAGAGACAAGTGGAACGGTACTGTACCCTCCATTGGTGAGAACGATGACGAATTTGACAACTCACAGTCTTCAATGGTGTTTGCCGAAACATCGACAGCTCAGCAACAAAAATTGAATGACATTAGTGCCTTCGCCACAATTATCAGTAGGATTAACATTATCTGAGAAATGCTTGTGCGTCATCAATGACAGTTGGAAATCTGATTTAGAAGTCTGAGATGTAAGTACTGAGCTGACTTAGATACAATTTGTGACATTGCATACCCTGACACTGAAGTGCACTCTTCTGTAAGGAGAAATGGCCAATATTCCTGCTCACATCATGCATCAATATTAGTCAGGAGGGAAGATTCTCAGACAAAGCAGAAAGAAATTGGGTCTCGACGCTGTGGTTAACTCTAGGCCAGCCCTGCTTCTTTTAGCACTGTCTCAAAGGCATCGTCATCCATCCAGTCTACCTGCAGAAGTTCAAAGCACAAATTTCATGGAGGAGACAACAAAACCAGGACAGAGTGTGTTTCAGCCAAGTAAAGGGTGCCCCTTAAACCTGGTTGAAAAATGATCCTCGTATGCAAGGCAATGAGCATGGAGTGGAAGTCAAAGGAATCAGAGGGAGGCAAGGGGACAGGAGGGCGGGGGGGGGGGGGGGGGGATGGAGGTCTGAGGGAGGGAGAAAGTTGAGGAATGGAGAGAGACACACACACACACACACAGAGAGAGAGAGAGAGAGAGAGAGAGCGAGAGAGAGAGAGAGAGAGAGAGAGCGAGAGAGAGAGAGAGAGAGAGAGAGCGAGAGAGAGAGAGAGAGAGAGAGAGCGAGAGAGAGAGAGAGAGAGAGAGAGCGAGAGAGAGAGAGAGAGAGAGAGAGCGAGAGAGAGAGAGAGAGAGAGAGAGCGAGAGAGAGAGAGAGAGAGAGAGAGCGAGAGAGAGAGAGAGAGAGAGAGAGCGAGAGAGAGAGAGAGAGAGAGAGAGCGAGAGAGAGAGAGAGAGAGAGAGAGCGAGAGAGAGAGAGAGAGAGAGAGAGCGAGAGAGAGAGAGAGAGAGAGAGAGCGAGAGAGAGAGAGAGAGAGAGAGAGCGAGAGAGAGAGAGAGAGAGAGAGAGCGAGAGAGAGAGAGAGAGAGAGAGAGCGAGAGAGAGAGAGAGAGAGAGAGAGCGAGAGAGAGAGAGAGAGAGAGAGAGCGAGAGAGAGAGAGAGAGAGAGAGAGCGAGAGAGAGAGAGAGAGAGAGAGAGCGAGAGAGAGAGAGAGAGAGAGAGAGCGAGAGAGAGAGAGAGAGAGAGAGAGCGAGAGAGAGAGAGAGAGAGAGAGAGCGAGAGAGAGAGAGAGAGAGAGAGAGCGAGAGAGAGAGAGAGAGAGAGAGAGCGAGAGAGAGAGAGAGAGAGAGAGAGCGAGAGAGAGAGAGAGAGAGAGAGAGCGAGAGAGAGAGAGAGAGAGAGAGAGCGAGAGAGAGAGAGAGAGAGAGAGAGCGAGAGAGAGAGAGAGAGAGAGAGAGCGAGAGAGAGAGAGAGAGAGAGAGAGCGAGAGAGAGAGAGAGAGAGAGAGAGCGAGAGAGAGAGAGAGAGAGAGAGAGCGAGAGAGAGAGAGAGAGAGAGAGAGCGAGAGAGAGAGAGAGAGAGAGAGAGCGAGAGAGAGAGAGAGAGAGAGAGAGCGAGAGAGAGAGAGAGAGAGAGAGAGCGAGAGAGAGAGAGAGAGAGAGAGAGCGAGAGAGAGAGAGAGAGAGAGAGAGCGAGAGAGAGAGAGAGAGAGAGAGAGCGAGAGAGAGAGAGAGAGAGAGAGAGCGAGAGAGAGAGAGAGAGAGAGAGAGCGAGAGAGAGAGAGAGAGAGAGAGAGCGAGAGAGAGAGAGAGAGAGAGAGAGCGAGAGAGAGAGAGAGAGAGAGAGAGCGAGAGAGAGAGAGAGAGAGAGAGAGCGAGAGAGAGAGAGAGAGAGAGAGAGCGAGAGAGAGAGAGAGAGAGAGAGAGCGAGAGAGAGAGAGAGAGAGAGAGAGCGAGAGAGAGAGAGAGAGAGAGAGAGCGAGAGAGAGAGAGAGAGAGAGAGAGCGAGAGAGAGAGAGAGAGAGAGAGAGCGAGAGAGAGAGAGAGAGAGAGAGAGCGAGAGAGAGAGAGAGAGAGAGAGAGCGAGAGAGAGAGAGAGAGAGAGAGAGCGAGAGAGAGAGAGAGAGAGAGAGAGCGAGAGAGAGAGAGAGAGAGAGAGAGCGAGAGAGAGAGAGAGAGAGAGAGAGCGAGAGAGAGAGAGAGAGAGAGAGAGCGAGAGA
>SZWC01005896.1:42954-95277 GCA_023375785.1 Penium margaritaceum
GGGGGGGGAGGAGGGAAATAGGTTGCTGCCATCTCACCCGGAGCTGCTGCTGCCGCTGGCGACCCCAGCAGAGGACGCCTTGGGTCTGCCCCTCTCAGAGGAGGGCCGCCTTTCCAATGCTCTGACGCCCTGCATAGCGTACGGTTGCTGCAGCACATGTGCCCAGTGATACCACGGTTTGCTCAAGCTGTGGCCGCAAGCTGAGGTTCAAATCTAGATGGATGCAAAAAGCTTCTTGAGGATGGATTTTGTTTTCTACCCACCCATGGAGGATGCAGACTCTGCAGAAGAGAGAGGGCTGGAGCCGTCCTGTTTCTCCCAGGTGCGGTTCCCAATGCTCCGTTCTGTTCTGAGATCCGCTGTCAAGACCAACATCGACTCGGGATGAATCTGATTTTCATTTCATGTTGGCAGGCGGGATGCGGCGCGAAGATGTCATCTGCGAGTCCTCGCAAACGTTGCCGAATCCGCCACAAAGAAAGTGTGACCGGTGTCACACCGAACGAACCAAACTCACCGCGGGAAGTCGCGGTGCGATGAACTCGTTCGTCGCAAACCGCGTCGAATGTGCACCGATTCTATTTCTTGACTGGATGGCGCCCACATTTCCGTGTCCAAGTTCATTGAGCGCCAGTGTAACACCACCCGCTTGCAATTAGCATGGATGTTTTAAACTTTTCCTTTCTTTTCTTTTTGGATAAATTGACCTAGGGGCCCGGGTTTATGAGATGTCGTAACGCGAGGACCTGCATTGCTGGATCTATGAGCAAGGGAGCCCGGATTAGGGTGGCGACCAACGCGAGGGCCCATCGCAAACCCTAGCGAATCGACTTTGCCGGCTGTTGTACCGGCTGGTGACTCCTCGTCGTGACAAGGAACCAGCCCGCTGCATGGGTCTGCAGTTCGGCAAAGGAATCATCTAGCCGTCGAGCACTAAATGGAGTTTATGTTTTAACAAGGCAAACCAGCGTTAGAAATTTTGAAGTTTGAATGTCAAGGTTGAACGCCGAGAAATTTTGGCTGATGGCTCGGCCTTCTCGCTGGTCGGTCAAGGGGTTGCGACAACAATGGACTTCGCCGGATCGAGATTCTGACAAGTAGGATCCGTTCGAAGGGCCCTGTCATCACTGAGATCGAACGGCAGGGCTCCACGGCTGATGATATTGGTGGTCGGGGCCCATTCGTTGACCATGGAGCGAAAGGGGCTGCGTTATGGAGCCGCTTCATCAAACGCGGCCCTGAGGTCGAACTGCCCTTTCTTTTTTCCGGGAAATTCAGCGTCGCCTTACTTGACCCGGAGCGCTCAGCAATTCGGTCAGTCTCCTCGCCTCCATCACCATGTGTCTGACCTTCCAAATTCGTAGGTGAACGGTTCCACGTTGAGCTGATTTCGCAAGATACCTGCGACTCAAGGTATTTTCACCTGATGCCGTCAACTGACAAATAGATGTTTCCTAGGTACCTCTATCACAAAAATATGGGCGGCGATAGCACTCATCTACCGCGCGCGAAACCTAATTTTTGCCATTCAGTAGTAAAAAATGTTATAAAGTAATGCACGCGAGAGAGGATTTTAGGATGGACTAGCGAAAGTTTTTAATGACATGGGTTTGCGACGCTTTTGACGAGTTAGTCCACTATAATCAATATTTTTTCAGACATCGTTGTTCGCGTACATCGATACAGTGCGATTTCTACAGATAAGATCCACCGTCGTATAGTCATTTTTGCACATGTAACAGGCGGGAATCGTTACTCATTATTTATGTACCAAAAAACCCGATAGACAGGTGGCGTTGCGCAGAGGATCTTATCAAATCTCTCCGACATGCATAATGCCGATTGCGGTCAACCAGTCTAACAAGAACGTGAATCTGTACTGGCGGTTGGAGTAATTAATGTAGAAGGCCACTTAATCGAGAACTAATATGACCGCCACGGCACCGCACGACTAAACCCGTGTCGGCTAAGGCGTTGCGCAAAACCACCCTTCTTTTTTGTTCTCGTCAAAGTGGAGTGAAATCGTCCATGCGATGACGTGGCTCTCTTTGATGACATCACAATCGAAGTAAGGACAAGCGAGATGAGTCAGCAGCGGTTTGGCCGACAACATTTTCTCCAAAAATTACGTGACCGTGAAGATTTGCAAGGATTTCTACACCGTAAGGGGAGTAGCAAATTTCTAGCAACTTGTCAATGGTGCCCAACTTTTCACATGTTCAGCATGGGGTGCGACTCGATAACATGGATCAACGTAGACAATCTCGCTTCATAAAATTGAGAAACTTTCTATTAGTGTCTTCCTCCCCAGGCGAGTTGCTACGGGCACCAATGTGACCGCGGATGCCCAAGGACGACATCCGACTTGCCATCCTTTTCGAAAAGGGAACATAGAATGCAGGTAGGATTCAATACAGGGCAATGTGACACCAGACTCTAGACCATGAATCCGAGAGAGAGACCATGACTGAGCCCCGTACTTCCGAAAGATCATTTTTCATCTAAATTCGTGTTTTAGCGATTTAATTTCCCGCTTTCGATGCTTGAATTAATTTGTGCCTTGTTAGCACACTATTTCATGCCTTTGTTGCACGTTCATCTATTTGTCCACGTTATCCGGGGTTTCGATCCGTTGAGCCCTCACCAACGGATCCTCTCTCGAATCGCCTGGTCGACAACGTACACTTGTTGCTCATTTCTAACCAGTCACCCCTAATCCATACACTTGAAGAAAAGTGTATTGTGCATCAACACATATAGATGAAAATTCTTAGAAGTATTACATTGACATCAACTTTTTTCTTAGAAATTTCTTCTGACTAGCAAGGTACTTGTGTACTTGATTTGAAATTACGTAGTAACTTCGATGAAAAAATTCATAAATCATAACACATGGTTCCTTCCGAATATATTTGACATAGATCCATCTTAGAACAGACATGTGGTTAGATTTATTGTGTAATAGTGAACCACTTATATCGCCGAAGTGAGCATATTGACAAACTTATGTACAGCTGACACTACGAAGACAATTTATACCCATTCACTGTTTAGGTCGACCGCTAAAGACGAACGCATTCTACAACCATTTAAAAGAAAATTTTGATTGATATGAAAAAGATCCTTTTTGTTGTTTTTATAGGACATGTTTTGTTAACATCTTGACATTGTTGTGTGATTTGCAGTATCCGACCACCTCTAGTTGTCGAGCAACAGTCGGACGAGGTCGGGTGTTCTTTAGGTTGTGGTTACGCAGGAGAGAAGTCGTTCCCGTGTAGCCGATCGAAAAAACAATGTAATCCAAATGTTGTTTGATTAAGACGTCAGACGATCAATGACTGATCAAGGTTATAAAGAGAGAAGTATTGCGTATTTTTTACATTTAGACATACTTTCCCTCCTAAACATTTATGGGTAACGACAACTCAACGAAACAATCGTTTGAACAATCGATCCGATCTTTCTATCCTTGTCCATTTCTACACACGTGGAAATATTTTCATGGAGTACTCTCTACCTTACTTAAAACTCAAAAGTCAAAAGTCATGAAATCAATTTCATGACTTTGAGCAAGCAATCACAACATAGACGTGTTTCCATGGATCAAAAAGTGATCTCAAAACGAACGCCTAAATGTAGATAAGACAGATCTGACGTCGCTTTTCTAGAATGATTGAGGAGGAAGCTACCCATATATGAACCTTGGTGAATCCATTAGTGAATTTCTCTAGTGAGAGTTGCACCAACCCTGAGTTCACTCGCTCATACATTTGCCTCGTACATTTTTTTCCAATAGGGTAGGGGATGGGTGTAAGACACTAGCCAACATCCCCACCGGAAATCGTCATCACTCTCTCCTGCACAACCCCCTCCCAATATAAGAAAAGTGTATGGGTCGAATGTATGAGCGAGTGTATAGGTTGATGTATGCTCGCGAGAGAAGAAATACACAAGTGATTGCGAAAAGAAAGGCATGCACTAATATGCTCTCCACTTGGACATCGTTGTCATTCACTCCCCCAAGCCCCCCCGTCCCTCCTACCGTGTTACGGGGAAAAGTGAATGGGGCAAATGTATAAGTGACTGTACAAGATGATGCATGCACACTCGTGAAAGGAAATACCCAAGCAATGTCGATGACGTCGATATCCAGGTAGGTTCCTCTTACATGCAAAGGAGCATAGTCAATGTACCCGGACAAGAAATAAATGCAAGAGAATACTTCAACAACGTACACCTACTTGATAAAGGACGTGTTTTGGGAAGGAGGCTCATAGTACAACTGGGATGTTCCAGAAGCTGTTGACTTTCGAGGTGGATGTGACTAGACACTAAAACTCTTTTGATACCTGAGAGTGATTTGATTACTCACCAACTCGAAACATCATGAGTTGAGTTTGATGGTTACAATTGGATGCGACGTAAAAACCGGTGACCAAGATTCCTCAAAGGAAAGTCGGAGGTTTACTCTTTTTGTTTGATGTCTTGACGTCCTCACTGCAAACCACGCTAACCCAAGTTAGCCACAATTGAAAGACAATTCGTTTCCACGACAAGTCGTCTGTAGCAGGACGGCCAGTTCGGCCCTCCCTCCTCGCTGAAGCAAAGGGTGGTTGCACACCAACCCTCACATCAGCGAGAACTGGCCGACGGCCAGCACTTCGCTAGCCACCGGCCAACTCGCTACCAACGAGCTGGACGGCCGTCTGCCGGCCAAGTGACCGGCCGGCCACCAGCCGGCCAGTTGCCAGCTGCCGATCGCGGCCTCATCACGATCGGCGGCCAAGGGGCCACAAGGGCCTTGCAGGCAAGGCCTCGTGGCATCGTGCTCTCACCACCACTCGCCCTCCTCGCAAGCGAGCAAGAGAGGATGAGGGAGGGCGACGAGGGATGAGAGACGAGAGACAAGAGAAAGCAGGCACAGAATCGCCAGCGTGCCTCGCACGTGACGATTTTGCGCTAGAATGTCAAACACGTAAATCGAAGTTCGTTGGCGACGAACATCGATATAATGAAACGGAATAACTCGTGCAGACGCACGAGTTCAAGGTAAAAACCCCCGGTTTGGATCCCAAACCCATGGGTAAGACCAAAAACGGAAATGGGCCTCCAGAGACTAGAAATATTCGAGTCTCCCTGCTCTAGGTTGTTGATGAAGATTGCCCCTCAGTTGTACGAAAAGGGTAAACCCCTGACGCAGACTGAGAACGCCATTCTACGAACTGCGACGACGACTTCAGAGCAGGCGCTGGAGTTCCAGTGCATTATAGTGGTTCTTAGAGCCTGACAACCCCCGGCGACCAAGGGTTTGATGGAAACAACGGCTAAGTCATATAAAAAACGCCATAGGTAGCTACAAGCAGTAGTAGAAATGCCCGAACAGACTACGGCGTTGATTCTAATCCATTCCAAGCACCAAAAAGTGCGATGGAAAGCTCTTGAAAAGCTGCACTTCACCCTCCTAGCTCCCGTGAGATTCTCTTGTACTCTGGAGCTGGTTGGATTTTCTTGGACGGGATGGGGAGTTTGCACCCCCAAAACAACCACCAATTGGCCTCCATTTCAAGGTTCCCTTCCCCACTCCTTTATCCAAAAATTGGGAAAGCGTTTCTTCCCGAGGCCAAGAGCCCTAACGACCTGAGAGTACCCTAAATAGAGGGAGGACAACATCTTGAAGATTTTTGGCCGCTTCCCCAACGCCCCTGGCTCAAGGAAGACGCTGCCAAGGGGTACGAGATGCGCAAAGAAGACTCAAGATGAGACCAAAGAAGACAAGAGGTCAAAGGGAGGACAAGAAGAGGGAGTGAAGGAGTCACTAGGACTTTCTAGAACTCCTTTCTCATTCTTTGACCTTGTTTTGTGAGCAACACTCAGATTTGCTTGTAATTCCCTTGTATTCTAATTTTTTTCCTACATTCTAGTACCTACCAATTATCGTGAGGCACGGCTTAGGGAGACTAGTTTTTAAATCCATGCCTTTGTGCTGACCGTGGTGGCCTAGGAAAACAGAAATTTAATCTATAATTGCCTCACCGATCGTGAGAGCAAGGAGATTGTGCAAGGCGATTCGTCCTCAAAGTTGTGGGGTGATCCCACAACGGTTTTCACGTACTACTTGCACGGGCTACGAGATGGCAAGTACCAGACTGTCGGAGACCAACGAGAGCAAGGTGGTGACAGCCTCACCACACGCCCTTGGCGGACTCCGAATTTTGGGAGCCGCTGTCGCGAGCACGGTTGCCAAACCAAAGGCAACTGTATTGGCGAAGGTAACCAGCGCCAAACTTGGTGATATTGAGAAGCGTGTGGAGGCCGTAAAAGTGCTCAAAGAGCACATCGGCGTGCACGTGGGCAACCCCCATGCAATGGACGACGCAATGGAGGACGATCACCCGAAGGAGGACCCCCACAAAGAGCACAACGCCGACTCTGGCAAAGGCGACGAGGATCACGATATTCACCATCATCGTGCAACAAACTCGAGCCGACTCTGGCAAGATGCTTGCTATATCGCCTCAAGTTTGCGACAGCAATGAGCTTCCGATAGCAGCAAAGGCACCAAAAGTAGCCACGCGGGAAGTTCCCGCAAGAACGAGCCAGACAACATCGCCACGAAGGAAATTTGCAATGACCACCGTAGGCTTGCAGAGTTTACTACTGAGGCGGCAGGCCGACTCAAGATCACCACCGACAATGGAGGTACGACACCACTCGGAGGAGTGGGGGCGGATCCCCTCTCCTACGATGTGGCCGCAATGGGGTAGGACAGCGTCCACTTGAGCTTCGTCGTTGATGGCAGCCTCTCCGGAAGGTGGGACTTCTTGGAGGCGTGTACACGAACCGTACCCTCGTGTAGTGGGTAAAGGTGCACAGATGACGTGAGGCCCTAGAGGCCATCGCTGATTCTCTGACGACATCAAAGCTAAAGTTTGCATTCACCAAACTGCTAGTTCAGTTGAAGCAGAGCATCACGGACCTAGATCATGATCGCCAACTACAGTGCCTGGTCGCTCATGAGGCAAGCCGCCACTACAACGATCTTGACAAGGTGTTGTAGAGCATGACCCAAGTGTTGATGCAACAGCAAGCACAGCGTACTGAAGCTGTTGATGCCATTGCTGATGGCAGCGAGGACTTGCCTACCTCAACGACTTCGGGGCCGGTCATAAACACATCCTTCCTCCACAGTGTGGATATCTTCCGAAAGGGCGTGAAGCCGACCGATTGGCTGAATTGCATGGATCACATTCTACACGTCCATAAGGCTCCACTCAGTCAGTGGGGTGACCTTGCCACGACGCGGCTTGAAGACAAGCTCTTCAAGTATGTGGTCAAGGAGTGGGGTGCGCAGTAGCCGCACCTCGAGTGGTAGCCCATGCCATGGAGGGCCTTCTGCGCGATCATGTATAAGAAGTGCACCCAGCGTGAGGAGGCGTAGCGCACCTTCCACAAGATCAAGGACTTAAGGCAGGTAGGTAGCTCGCTCGAAACCTACTTGAGCAAGTTCACCACACTCGTGGAAGAATCCAAAAGCTTCACTGATGGCGATGGGACTCAGACCTTCATGTACCCAGAGTGCATGATGTTGGAGTACTTGCATGAAGGTCTTGCCAGTGAGAAGCTGAATGACAAGAATACCACAAGAACAAACGGCCAGACTTGGACAAGCTGGAAGGGGTTGTGGGACTACATGAGTGAAGTGTATTCGGCAAAACTGAAGCACTACTCAGACACACGGCCAAACGTGCGTGTACAACAAGGCAGTGACATGCGCATAGAAGCTACGGGGGTTGGAGGAGCAGCCGGGTAACAGGGCAAGACCAAGGACAAGAAGCTCGCAAACCCTCCAGTCAAGAAGACTGGCAAGCACAAGACCCCAAACCACAAGCCCAGCTACAAAAATGACGAGCTGCGGGCGGCACGTGAGCGTCGCAACACAACCTTCCGTGACGGACTCTACCACAACTACATGCACCCGGGCCACTTTAGGGCTCAGCGCCCTAAGGCTACTAGTGGTGGACAAGAAGCCACGGTGCTAGCCGTAGTAGCAGTACCTTTTGGGGATGTTACAGCAGGAGGCCACGGACAAGGCCATGGACAGTGCCGCGGATGGGACAATGGACCCGGTCGTGGAAACGGGCAGGCCCGTGGTGCGAGTTTTTCCCACCCCTAGGTGACGTTAGTGCGGACCACTCAGGGGTAAACCTGGATCAGGAGTGTGATTTCATGTTTTTAGATGAGGATGTTAAATAATTTGAGTTTTTGACGAGTTCAAATTTCTCTGTTGTTTTCTCCCCTCTCATTGAACCTTATTCTACACTTGCCGATCGACATTGTCCACTAAATCTTGCATCATCGGACGAGATGCATGACCAAACCTACTTAGTGGTGACGACACCAACCACTATACAAGAGTTGTGTAACACAGTGATTGAAGCAAACTCCCTCAAAGCGATGACTTCAATCACTTTTGCGGTACCTTCAGTCGACGATTTCGACCTCATGAAATTTAAAGACTAGAAGGTGCTGGTTGAATTCACACATGCCAACAAGATGTGGACTCAAGCAGGTAAATCATGGGAGCTGCGATATCCATTGTCTAGATTCCATGTTTATCACAAACTCGGCTTGCCATCACCGAGCCTGTTCACTCGGAAGAGTGGGGGAAACATGACAATGCAGTTCAAAGGACACCTAGCGGGTGCCCTCGTGAACGTACTTGCTAACACTAGATGCGATGACTCCTTTGTTAGCCTTGGCTTTACCTGACAGGTTGGCCTAAATTACGAGCCATCGAATGGCGCAGTTGTCATCGGTGAAAACCGTACGGTACATGTGATTGGTACCTGTAAAACAAAAAATTGTATTCAAGGGCCACACTGAGTGTCACGTTGAAGGTATTCAACCTTCTTGACCCGTTTAACATGGTGCTAGGCGATCCATGGTTTCGTAAAAACAAGGCTCTAATGTGCTTTGAATCAAAGAGTTTCATCCTCCAAAAGGGAAAGTGTCGCTTTATGTTGATTTCGAGTACGGAATTGTCACCGGCCCGACTCAAAGTCCATGCCAGGTTGTCTGCGATGAAGGTCAAGAGACATATTTGACAAGGTTGTCAATACTTCTTGGCTTAGCTGCAAAAAGTGGAGAACGACGTGAAGGAAGACACACCGCAAGAGATAAAATCTCTATTGGCAGAGTTCTTGGATGTATTCCAAGACCCACCGGCTGGGCTTCCACCAGAACGAGACACGGGCCACACAATTCCACTGCACCTGGAGGCGACTCCTCTGTTCAGACCCATGTATCACTGTAGTCCAGTAGAAAAGCAAGAGGCCAAACACCAAATCAAAGAGTACCTTGAAAAAGGGTGGATCGAGCCAAGTAGCTTGCCGTATGGTACGTTGATCTTGTTCGTGAAAAAGAAGGACGGTATTTTACGCATGTGCATGGAGTACCAGGAGTTGAGCGAGCTGACGGTGAAAAATTTGTTCCCCTTACTATAGATGGAGGACCTGTTTGACCAACTCCAAGGGGCAAAGGTATTTTCGTCCTTGGGTTTGTCTCAAGGGTACCATCAAATCCGCATCACACAAGAGGATGTGCCCAAAACCGTGTTTCAAATGTACATGGGATACTATCAGTTCTGAGTGTTATGCTTCGGGCTTATAAATGCCCCGACAATCTTCCAAAGAGAAATGAACCAAATATTGGCCAAGTAACTCGGTCAGTTTGTCTTGGTTTACATGGATGACATCCTGGTTTTCTCCAAATCAATGGAAGAACACATAGAGCATTTGCATGAATTCCTCGTAAGCCTTTGGTGAAAGAAGTTTTATGCAAAAGTGAGCAAGTGCACGTTTGTACGAGATGAGCTCGAATACCTTGAACACATTGTCGACAAAGACAACATCTGTGTCGACCCACGAAAGGTCCAAGCCATTGTAGACTGGCCACGCCCAGAAAATGTTGGGCAAATCTGGTCTTTCCTTGGCCTTGTAAACTACTTTTGATGGTTTATACGAGGGTATTCAACCCTGGTAGCACCGCTAACAAGGCTCACATGAAGAGACGTGCATTAGGAATGGACATCTGATTGTGAGAACAATTTTCTCAAATTCAAAGAGCTTCTATCCACAACGCTCGTCCTAGCTCTTCTAGATCCATTGCAACCGTGGGAGGTTCGATGTGATGCGTCAGTAGTAGGACACAGAGCCGTCCTCATGCAGAAAGGTCATCCAGTTGCGTATGAGAGCCGGAAGCTCATCCCCACAGAAACGAGGTACACGACTGGGGATCAAGAGCTCCTCGCGGTAGTACACGCTTTCACTATGTGACATTGTTACCTCGAGGGTGTTGAAGGGGGTGTGACGGTCATGACCGACCATAACCTATTGGTGTTTTTCCAAATGCAACAGAACCTGTCAAGTCAACAGGCGCGTTGGAGCGAACATCTGAGCCAATTCTCGTTCTCATGGGAATATCGGCCAGGACACATCAATGTTGTCAATCAACTAAGCCGACAGCCTTTGGAAATCAAAGCAACCACCGAGGTTGGTGGGTGTTTTATGGCCATTACGACGACAACCGTGCAAACACCAGAGCCCTCTGCACCTCTGCGACAACCACCTCGAGAGATTATCCACTACAACGGTTTTGTCAACAGAATCCGGATGGGATACTGTGTGGATTCTTGGATTCACGACTCTCAGAATCTAGACAAGTACGGATTGCTTGAGGCCACAGGAATCTTTTGGCACAGTGAACAAGTTATTGTGCCAGACTTGGGAGACATTTGAGTGAAGATTATCTCAGAGTTCCACGACCCGCGAGTCGGAGGTCATGTAGGACCTCGAAAGACTGGACTGCACACTCGGACCACTATTGGTGGCCAGGATGGAGTGTTGATGTCCGTAAGTATTGCATGACATGCAATACTTATGGACCCATGTCTTCAAAATAAGGCTAGTAACAAGAAGCCTGCTAGACTCCTCCAACAGCCTCCCATTCCTGGGACTCCATGGGACGGCGTCAGCATGGACTTCATTAGTGGTCTTCTCAACACGGCCTGTGGCCATAATGCAATAATAGTGGTTGTGGATCTTCTAACGAAGATGACACACTTCATCCCTACAACCACTGATGTGAACACAGCGGAGACCGCTCGTCTCTTCTTTGAGGGTGTCGTAAAGTACCACGGCTTGCTGTTACGTATTATCTCCGATTTGAGATAAAAAATTGCTAGTAAGTTCTGGCAAAAGATGCACGAGCACTTCCATAGCGAGTCGTAAATGTCGATAGAATTTCACCCTCAAACATACGGACAAACAAAGCGCATGAACCGCACTCTCGAACAAATGCTATGTATGTACATGGATCCTGACATGTATGACTGGGCCGAATTCCTAGCACCGGCAGATTTACGGTGAATAACTTAGTGAACTATTCTACACAGTTCACACCGTTTTTTACTAACTTTGGTCGGCATCCAGTGGTGTCCTCTTCATTGGTGAATTGTACAAGTACAAGAGGACATGTTCCTTCTGCTCAAGCCTTTGTTGAGTACAAAGACTCCTTGTTACAGGAGATGAAGGGTCACCTTCAAGCTGCTCGGCAACAACAAAAGGCATATGCCTACAAAAGTCGCCGTGAGGTCTTGTTTGACATCAGTGACAAAGTGCTCCTTTGCACTAAGAATCTTTGGCTGAAGTCGCAAGGGGTGCAAAAACTTTTATCGAAGTGGATTGGGCCGTTTCCCATTGTTGCACGCATCGGGCCAGTGGCATACCGATTGTTGCTTCCTCCAAGTATGAAGATACATGACGTGTTTCATGTGAGCCTGTTGGCTCCATACACGGCAGAGGGAACCATTCAGCCACCGCCGGTAGTCCTTGCTACCGACGGCCAATACGAGGTTCTTCGTCTACTCTAGTATCAAGAGCGTACACTCCGGTCGCGGGTTGTTAGGGAATACGTTGTTGATTGGGCCGGGTGTGGACCATCTAGGTGGTTGTGTAACTCCCTATGGCCTCTCTGCCAAGAGCATTGAAGGAGGTCTGCCTTAGGACTAATTAAAGGTCATCAAGTCACTGAACTGGATGCCGTCAGTTCTCAACACAAGCAGCCAACCATTAGGCACTCCAAAGTTCACTCCCACCTCATCCATCCAGCTCTCCGAGTGCTACCTCTAGCACTTAGAATTTTTACATAATACATTGTCACTGAGGTTCCTCAGTAAGGAGGCATCCAGTGCTGTCGCCCTATGGTTCAGCTACGTCCAATTCCTGACTCCAGCACTTGGTGCACTGCTCAACTTGTAGAGCTACAACACCTACTACTAGTACAAATTCTGGTTTACAGAATTAATGTGAGATTCTGTTGTGTGCATTGGGATCCTTGCAGATACTTCTCCATGTGTGATATATGTATCCTTCATCTGTGTGTTCCTAAACTTGTGTCCAAGTATTCTTTCACCCATGAATGTTCCAGTTTTCATGGCATCATATCAGAGCACGGCAACGGCCTTTGAAGACAAGAAAGGCTCTACCACATGTGCTAGACCATGGAAGGCAAGGCGGAAGACATCTACGATGTAGGAGTGGTTGCAGACTTCCAACGCGTTCAAGAACAGACTTTCACCACAAGACTACCCTCTCATGATGTGCACCAGATTGTGGACATCTCTGCACTCCAATCCCTATTCACCCAGCTGCTCATGAATCTTTGCCTCGAGTTTAAGGTCGATGTGTAAAGCCTGCATAAAAAATGCACACGGCATGCACAAGGAGTGAAATAATTCACTTAATCTTACACAATGCCAACTGACAAAGATAGAGAAGCAGCATATCCTCTCACAAGGATAGCAGACCTTGCTACAATTTCTTACACAATGCCAGCTGAAGAAGCTGGAGAGACAGCATATCCTCTCACAGGGATGGCAGAAATTGCTACAACATTTTACACAACACCAGCTAATGAAGCTGGAACAACATTTGGATTGTCCACAGAGGTGACGATCACTGCTCCAACACTTGACATCAAACCAGCTGAAAAAAAAAGGAACGGCAACAGATTTTCCCTGGACGGGAATGGAAAATACTGTAACATTTTACAACAAACCAGCTGACGAGGCTGGAGCAAAAGCAGATTTTCCCTGGGCGACAATGGACTCTGCTGCAACATTTTACAACAAACTAGCTGATGAAGGAGAAACGGACGCAGATTTTTCCATGGCAACAATGGAAACTACTACAACTTCTTACAAAAATCTCGCCGACAAATCTGGAATAGCAACAGAGTTGCCTTTGGAGGCAGCAGATGTTGCTGGATCATTTAACAATAGCCTAGCTGAAAAACCTGGAACAGTAAGAGATTGACGTGCAATGGTAGCGCGTGCTGCTACAAATCTCTACACCAATCTGGCTGACGAAGCTGGAACAACAGCAGAGCTGCCTATGGAGGCAGCAGATGCTACTACATTTTTTTACAAGAAACTAGCTAAAGAAGCTGGAACTACAGCCGATTTGTTTAAAATGGTAGCAGACACTACTGCAAAATCTCACAATAAACCAGTTGAAGACGTTGAAACAGAGGAGCATGAAGCTCTTTCTGTATCAATCAGAACAATGCCGACAGCTGATGAAGGTGGAAAGGCAGTAGCATTTTCCATGATGGCAACGGAAAATGTTGTAAGACTCTACTCATTGCCAGTTGAAGAAGGTACAACTAAAGAGCACAGAGAGCTTTCCACAACAACTCCAGCTGGAAGAGCTGGACCAAGAGAGGAGGAAGCTCCTTCCACATCGACTACAAAAATTCCATCTTATGCAACACTGGCTAAGGATGCCGGAAAATCAACAGTTATTCCTGCTCATGCATCATGCATCACTACAGCAGATTTTTCAAGACTATCTAATAAAGATATTAATGATGCAACCACTGTACGGGTTCAGATGCAACTCACCAGTTGGTATGGCAAGCAAAGCTTCTGGACAGCATGGCTCCCACTTGGCGACAAGGTGCCGCCAACTTTTGAATATCCTCATGAAGGTGTTCAACACTCCTCAAATGCTTGTGAAGGCCGGCAAGACTGCTCACCAATTTTTGTCGAGCTGGTAAATGTTTAGGAGAGCACGGGCCTTAAAAATTCATTATCAAGTTTGAAGGTCGGTGTTACATCCACTGAGCCGGCATTATTCATCAAGAATTTCACAAGCTCAAAGAGAAGATCCTACACGACCACCACCTCTCCATGGTGTCTCTACCAGGAGCAGCCGATATGACATAATCTCCATTGTCGGATCCTTCGCCAATGTGTGAATCCTAAGCCGCCTCTGTTCAATTTACTTCTTTACTTCTTTACTATAAAAGAAGTAAAGAAAAAAATCCAAACAAACTACTCAGAAGATTGGGAAGAATTCAATAAAGCCACAAAAAAAACAAATCTTCGGGCCTTGAGATTCAAAGAAAAATAGCACCACCTTAAAACGATAGAATCAACCAGGGACAAGTTACTAAACACTTAACAAGCCCTCTACAACAAACCTGCAGATACTGGCCTAGCCAACCAATTAGAAGCCCTCGAGAATCCCTGGCCAAATATGCACTATCAACACAGCTTTGTCTCCACAATATTGCACACGTCAACTTTGTTGAAGGTCTCCACAGCCCCATTAAATTCCTAACCAGTTTCGTAAAATCCAGGAAGCAAGCTGTATTCATTATAACACTAAAATATACAGACAAATTCATCTCAACTAACCTCAAATCAATGGAAAATTTTGCCTCTAACTTTTACCAAATCCTTTTCACACCTCCTACTCAAGCCAGCAGCAGGCCCCTACTAACCCCACTCCCCCAAGTTCCATCCAACATGTTAGATTTCCTAGTTTGCACCAGAAATTTAGAAGAGATTTAAGAAGCTATCATCACCTCACCAAAAGGCAAGGATCCAGGCCCAGACGGCCTTCCAAACGTGTTCTATCAGGCCCAACCGCACAACGTCTGCATAGGATCCAGACATTTTTTCAGGAAAGTTAGACGTACCCTACAATTCATCCCACTTTCATGGACTCAATAAGTTGCCTACTCTTAAAAAATGGGGATCAAACCTCTGTTTTAGAAGTTACTAGCAACTGCCTACTCCATCGTGCAAAAAACGGCCAGAAAAAACTCTCCACAAGTTCTCCCAACGTTTTGACAACGTTTTTGCCTTCCTCTCCAACCAATTGGTCGTTTATGTAAACTTTATGAACAACCACACCTTCCACCAACTGCAACTCATTCTGGACGCGGTATATGTCATTCCTGACCGACAGGGAAGTTCTTGTCAACCTCCCCCGTATGGCCGCACCAGATCCGGCTCTTGCGAGCAGCCGAAAGCCAGCCACTGACCAGGGATTGGCGTCCTCGATCGACCGCTGGATTTAAGACCAGACGATCGATTGCTCGAGCGATGAACGGTCGGCTCCCCACCTCCCCTCGCAGTTTCCATTGAAACTATGACTCTCGCAGTATTCGCAAATACTGTAAAGATTGCAATGTCTGCAGAAACAAGATAGCAAGGGGGGTGCAAGTGAGCCCATTCTCACTCACACCATCTGCGGACATTGCAACACGAAAGATAAATTTTTGCAAAAATTCACCTGACGCCCCCAGCCTCACTTTTTTGGCGGGACACTATCCCCGCCATCCCCACATCCATGACACAGACTACATCACATATCCAATAACCATTGCGGAAGTACCATCATTTGCAGAAAATGACTACGTCATGAGTCTTCAAGTCAAGGATCCTCCCAACATTCCTCCCAGGACCACCTTCAACACCAGCCACCATCAACCAAGGGAGGAGGGGTCTTGTGATTTACCTAGTTTTGATGGCCGGGTTTGGCCAAAACACATTTTTGTGGTGCATTTTATCTACGTTGAAGGAAAAAAAAATTCACCTCCTTAAATGGAAGGATGCGAGGTTCAAATCTTGGCCTTTACAACATCTAAGGTGTCCTTGGAAGGCCTTAGAGGCTACGACCCTTCAACTTCCAGCTAAACGGTGGCTGGTCAACTTACTACTACAACCTCCTACAACTTCCTTGTGACCTTTCAGTTGTTCCTTTATCTTCCAGGTGAATCTTCAGCTCGCCTAGGTGGTTATGTAATCACCCATGTGGTTATGAAACTACCTGCAACCTCCAAGGAGGCCCTGTTAGGACTACTTAAAGGGGCTCAGATCACTCAAGCTAGTATGCTTTGATTATGCCTCTAGACATCCGTTTATGCCTTCAAATTCCCTCTGATGCCTCAAATTTTTACCTCTACAAGCCTCAGCCTCTGACAGTGCAAGCCAGTGCCTTAGGATGCACCTCTTACAAAGACATGCGCCTTCATCAGTACAAGCTATTGGCTCTACAAGCAGTCCGCTCTAGGTCTGGTTTTCTTGACTTAGTCTCAAGGCATCTAGAGCAGACGTCCTGTGGGTCCACACGTTTACACTTGTCGCTACATCCCTGTAGCTGGTTGAAGGAACTCTTCATGTAATTTTTCATGTAATCTACGAATATGTATCAATATTTCAGATTCCAAAATCCACGCATAGTCTCCCAAATTGCAGTACAAATTTACTCCTTCTGCCAGCTGTGTACATTTTTCATGCAGGCTCAAAATATCAGCCTTAAACTTGAGATGAAGATTCAGAAGCCGCTGGGTGAATAGAGATTGGAGTACATAGATATCCACAATCTGCTGCACATCGTGCGAGGATAGGCTTATGGTGAAATCCTGTTATTGAAAGCGTTGGAAGTCTTCAACCTCTCCCACATCGTAGATGTCTTCCGTCTTGCCTGCCATGGTGTAGGAAATGTGGTAGAGCCGTCCTTGTCTTCAAAGGCTGTTGCCGTGCTCTCATATAGTGTCAAGATTTGTGGAATGTAGATAGGCGAATTTGTACTGAAATTGGAGAGGCTAGGCAGAGATTTTGGAATTTATAATGTTTATTGATATTTGTAGATCTAACGAAAAAGTTCATGAAGGGTTCCCTGAACCAGCTGCAGGGATGTAGCCACAAGTATACACTTGTGGACCCACAGGGTGTCCAACCTGGATGCCTTGAGACTAAGTCTAGAAAACTAGATCTAGATCGGACTGGTTGTAGATCCAATAGCTTGCAATGAAGAAGGTGCAGGCCTTAATAGGAGGTGCATCCCAAGGCACTGATTTGTAGTGTAAGAGGCTGAGGATTGTCTAGGTCGACTTTGGAGGCATCACAAGGATTCTCAAGGCATAAACTGATGTTTGAAGGCATTATTAAGGCACAATAGCTTGATTGATCTGAGACCCTTTAAGTAGTCTTGGGAGGGCCTCCTTAGAGGTTCTTGCCGTGGAGGTTGCATAACCACCTAGGCCAACTGACGAATCACCTAGAAGATGAAGGGCCACTGGCAGCTGCAAGGTTACAAGGAAGTTGTAGGAGTTTGTAGTAGTAAGTTGACCAACCACCCTTCAGCTGGAAGCTCAAGGGTCATAGCCTCAAAGGGCCTCCAAGGGCACCTTAGATGTTGTAAAGGCCAGGATTTGAAGCTCGCCTCCCTCCATTTAAGGAGGTGATTTTTTTGTCCCTCCAACGTAGATTGATTTTACCACAAAATGTTTTTTTGTCAAGCCCGGCCATCAAAACTGGGCTAATCACAATTCAAAACACCCCATGCGTTGAAAAATAATCTGTTGGGCCCTGCTACTGGAGGGCTCGTCAGATGCCCGCGTAGAAGATAAAACCCTCAACCCTGAGTGTAATTTCGGTTACGGTTTGAAAGTAGTTTGTTCAGAAATCATGGGGGATTTGCGAGCCATGAAAAGAACTAAAATTTTGAAATGGGTGTTTTTGCTCAATCGTGATTGAGCAAAGTCCCCTTTTTTCCCTTCCTTCTTAGTGCGCAAACCCCATATTATGATGTAGGATTTTATGTTTTGTGTGGGCTCCATCCACGTATAACATACAAAACTCTAAACCATAATTAGAAATTTGCATGTCGAAAAAAAAGATGAAAAACGGGGGTCATAGCTTGATCGCAATCTTGCAGATGAGCAAGAATCGCGATTGAGTGAGAGCCACATGACCCTTATTGGCATGCTTGATAGCGATGCATGTTGCTAATCAAGCATGGCGAGTGAGGTGGATACCTCGTTCTTCTCTTTTAAGGTGTTGCATATGGCAGAAATAAGATTTTTCTCAAGGGTATGGCATGGTTAACCCTTCAGGCACATGGATATCCCAGCTATTTCACCCTGAATCAAATGCCCCTCATAGACTCCAGTAAATTATGAACTGATGGCATATTGCAGGGTTCCTAACGTCTTGGTGGGAGTTCCGAGATAGACAAAAAATAGTTAGTAGTTGAAACCTTACTCATGCAAGCTGAGACTCATAAGTATACCGCACACGCAAGCGGTGATCAAAATTTATCACATAACTTAGTGTATGATATTTTCAGGCCATAACGGCAAATTAGTCTACAGTGTCAGACTTATCAGTCGTTCGACTTGCAATTCTTGGGTCTTGAACAGAGCTGGCCACACTCACGTGCAACATGTGTCTGAGAAGATTGTGGCGTGTGTTGTAGCACAATAGTGTAGAGTGGCTCTGTAAGGCGGCCGGCCCGCAACGACAGTCACAATTTATGGCGAGAAATGCGCATCTTTGACACAACTTATGGATGTCTGAAAGTAGATTCGGCAATCTCGATCAATCCTTTCTAAGAAAACTGAAAAGGCTAAAAACTCCATAAAAACAAAGTGAATAATCAGCCATCCGTAGGCATAGCTCAATGTCTCGTCCGTGACATATAGTTACATTATGCCACGTCCTTTCTCCACTCGCTTGGGAGGAAAAAAACAGAATGTATTCCATTTAATGTAATTTTTATGTGCTACTGTCCCTTGATTGTAAGGATCACATTTAAAGGATAAACAAGGAAGGTGTGATGGGATAGCGGAGGGGGTTTTATGGGATTTTGGGAGAGGAAACGTGCCGCCTTCCCTCACCCACAGGAATTGCAATTGGACACAATGAGCGTTTTACATATTTTCAAAATGACATTAACCCCCCAAAAAACCCTATCAAACCACAACCCTAATCTCATCTGGGATTCAAGGATTTTATTCCTACGTGAGTCTTTGCCGGGTTCCATAGTAGCAATTCCTGAAAAATCCCCTTTCAGCTCATTGGGAGTCTTGGACCCCAATACAGGCTCTAGACAAAAAAGAATCCTTACAGACCCCTTTTTAAGGGGATTGTGATGGTTTGGGTGTGACACCATGAAATCATCACATTGAGTTTGCATGGCATGCGGTGTTGACGCGGTGTGTAAGGAAAATGTTTGTTATCGATGACTATAAAAAAGTGGTAAAGACTCTTTGAAAGAACGTGAAAATCAGGCATATATGTTCAACTGGGTGATGAATTCATGGCCTCAAAATGCACTTTGAACATATTAAAAAAAGAAATTGATAATGCCCAGAATTGGGTGTGCAATTGGCAAGCGCCTTGGGATTTCGCTTTCCATTGAAGAAGAGAGCAAGGTGTTCCTCAAACCTATACAACAAGAATTGTCATTTTTTTTAGAGCTCCAGCTATTCTTTGGCTGATTTGAACCCTTTTCCTCCTGCTTTCAGAATCACTTTGAAGTCACTAATGAAGAGGGAGAACTGCTGAACTTCACAATCAACACAAGAGTAACTTTGTTGTTTCGGGGTAGTAATATTTTTTAGGTGCGGTTCCCAATGCTTCCTCCCATTCCGAGATCTGCTATCAAACACCAAGAATGACTAGAAGAGTGCACGTTGCACATGGTGACACGATTCCAAGCATGCACTATCACGAGGAAATGGACACTTTTGTACATAAAATAGAACGATAGCGAGCTGTCCATCGGCTGGTTGAAAGCAAAACTCAAAGAGTGGAAAGATCCAAAGGAATGGCACCTGTTTCCATTGCCCGTGTCAAGCTCTTGTTTGTTGGTTTTCACAAGAAATTATGAGACACGTTGTTTTTACAATGTCATACTTGGCTCAAAGATTACAAAAATCAAGTATTTGTTTGATTTTCTTTTCTTTGAGAGCAAAATCTGCTACCGCCATCATTGGGGTGGTATACTCCCTAGTGGTAATGTCATTTGGCATCCTAACATATGCCCCACCTGGCTGCTTTCTTTTCTATGGCGAGCGGCTGTCGCTTTTATTGTTAAAATATTTGCTACGCCTTGCCCTTCACAATGTTCGACCACAAGGTTCCAGTTTATTGAGGTTGTGGAGTGTACACTTTAATGGGACAAATCAAGAGGCCAGAAATGATGATGGCTGGCAATGCTGGCTGGCAGCTGATCGAAACATAACTCACTTTGGAGGGAAAAAATGCACCTTGTGGATTTTTTTGTGGCAGCTACATCTCACCCTGTTCATGGAAGTAGAGAAATATCTTATTTGTAAAAAACAAAACATGACAATAAATTATCAAGCTATCTCAAAGAGTAACTCGGTGATCCAAGCCATCACATCAAATGAACATGCCTCAATACTCCACCAAACCGCTTGGATCAAACCAAGAGTGGATGCAGTCAATATCTGTGCTCAGTCTATGGCCCTTCTCACCTGGATGCCTTCTTTTCTCCCACTACATTTACACACTAATGTACAAGAGATTAAGATTTATGGCCGTAGTTGGAGGTCTACCATACAAGATCGAGGTCACCACTGATGAACCTCGTTACTCTACAGCTACACACTGCCGAAACGTGGCTGATGGCCACATAAAATTGCTTTTACATGTTCTCAACTCTTTGGTTTTGCTCGTGTTGGAAGCATGGCCTCAGACTCTTGAGGATGCCTTGGTTTATCTCTAAACATATGTGCGGTTTATAGGGGAGATGTACTATTAGTCTTGGGTGCTGATCCTTAGGGGGCCACCGTGCCAGTTTAATTATGTGCACTGCTGAGTAGCCCCTCTGAATATGTACTGAGTGGTCGGGCTCAACCCCCGGGTAGCATCGTAGCCTCCTCATACGTGATACACAAGCAAGGTGTATGCTCACCAGCGTGCTTTATATTTGCTCTCCTATAGATCACATATATTATGTGCAATTTTATCTAAAACATGAGCTTTCTATGATGATCTTGCTATGTGGGATCGTCCTACAATCTTCATCACTCGCGGTCCCATCCCCTTCTACCCTCATGAGTAACTAGTGGTCTCAAAGCAAGGAGATAAAATCCCTCCTCCAATCTTGCACACATGGAAAATCTAAGGTCTAGGGTCAAGCTCTAAAGCTCACTCACATTGCTATGGTGGCATAACAATTTCCTATCAATATCTTTAGCATAAGCCGTTTCTCACTACCCTTATCTTGGCCTTGTTGTCCTTCTTGAGCTCTAAGACCATGCCCGTGTACTCATCCACATTGTTGAATCATCCTATGCCATCTCAGAAGCATTTGGGGCATTTAACCTTCTCTGTTTCCCTCAGCCATCTTAGCATCTCTCTCATGGCAACTCCACGCATGAACTCATGAAGCATGGGAAACCATGCCAAGAAAAAGGCATGGAACAAGGCATGACACTCATGATCTCACTCCTTGACCGGCTTTACCGTCTCTATCCTAAGCAGGGGGCTCCCATAGCGGAGTACTGGGATGAGGCTATGGATCCTGGGTCTCGGTATCCGTTTCTCCATTTTGGAGTGGCTGGACCCAGTGCTCCTTCATCTTGGCGAGCGATGCAGAGAATCCCACCACGACCTCCTGCAGCAGCTTTGTGTGACCGATATTGAGAGCATCGATGTGGGTCAGGTGTTTGAGGAACTCCAGGCATATGAAGACATTTTGTAAGGGGAGGCTCGTGGTGCAGGGACAGCGACAACGAGCGCTTTTGTACATCAGGCTCGAGTACCCTCTCTTGCTGTGCCTGGATAGACAGGCGGTCGAGATGGAGGTGGGGGTTAGGAGAAATCAGAGTGATAGAGGCTGGGGTCATGGTGGGGACATGGAAAACCACAAATGCAACTACTGTGGACAGGCTGGACACTTCTGGAGGGCATTTCCAGAGCTGCAGTGCCTGATGATGTCACATCATCAGACACAAAAACCATGGCCTTGACATCAGATTGCTCAGCGTCCCTAGTCTCCTGCATGGATGGCACAGGCCTATCCTGGCCCTTGTACAGGAGACTGAGTAACATGGCTGCACCTGGACGCCTCTCTCTCAAGATTCAAGCTCACTCCTTGAAGTCGGTCGTTCCAGGCAGCTACTGTACTCTCCCAGGATGTAACTGTTGTTGTGTGAGTCTGGGTGACCTCTACACTTGATGCCACTCACATGCAGGCACTCTATGGTGGTCGACAGCCACTTCGATGGTCCGAGCGTCATCTTGCACATTATGACATGCCAACATGAATTTTCTCGGTGGCCAGCTCCTGGGGGCCATTTTCTCGGCAACATCACTTCTAGCTCAGTTTGAATGTTTGAGCACAGTTAGAACTATCAAACCAAGCCCAAGCGGCTCAGTCTGACTGTTCGAACCGCGCTTAATCAACAAAACTGCACAGATCAAGCACAGTATGATCGAGCTCAGTTTGAATAGTCAAACTGTGCCCGATTGGCGCAGTTCCAACAGCCAAGCTGCGCTCGATCAGACTGCGGTTGCTCCAGCATCAAACCTGGTCGTTTTCCTCTTTATTGCCTCCCCACCTCCCTTTCCCATCCCCATCCACCCCTCCGGTACCCAGAGTACCCCCGATTCCGACCCAATTCCGAGATCAAAGAATCGGAATCGTGGGTACCTAAAAGAGTCATGGAACTGTGATAAAAAATTACGGTTCCATGATTGTGGAACAATCTCAGTTTTGTAGAGCTCGTGTTCACGCTTCCGCTACTTCCCTCGGTTTTTCATTTGAACACCAGAGTGGCTCGTACTATTGCCAGGATCCAGCCTACTGATAGTTGGGAGCTGGTAGGTAGTTTGGTATCCCAGAATCTAGCCAATGCGCTTGCACCGATGCACGCACGATTGTTAGAAAGAGGGGATATGCCTTCCTCTTGTTCATTGTTTGCACAACCTCTCACATTCTCAACCAGATCTTTGCTGTCTCTCCACTATTCTCAGTGTCGTATGTTACATTGTATCCCTTACGACCTAAAATCTTAAACCGAATGCAGATAAAGGGGGTTTCTCCATTCCCTCATGGTATCAAAGTTTTTGACATATTGCACCCTAGCATTCCACCATCATCTAGAACCAAGAACCTCGAGACCATGCACTCCTCAAACTGTGCACACCGCAAAAAGACATGGGCCATAGACCACCAGGAAACTTCTTATTGCAATTTTGACAAGCAATGAAAGTTCCTGAGAATCTTCCAAAAGACACGGGTACAAGGTCTCCATACTTATTCATGAGAAAGGCTTTTCACTTTACTTCTCATTACGAGGAAGATTCCAGCAGATCCTACAGGAAAAAAGCACACTTATAAACTAGAAATTAAAGACACTAATGAAAACCTTTCACGTGAAAGTTCTCATGTTTCTCATGACAAGCGAGTTTGTGAAGATTAATAGATTTTTCTCATATGTAAAATAGATTTCTCCACAAAACTTTTCAATACATGCTGAAAATTGTATTTCAATAATACAACAAAACTTACTTCAAGTCTACATTTTTTTAAACTAAAACCCATGTTTCCTTTACTCTGACTACTTGAAACCGACAAGGTCACTTGTGTGTACCTACATGTCAACAAATTGGATTCCGTTGTATTTCTTCACTGGGCCTATTTCTGAACCCCAGCACAAATGACATCTGTTTGTTTCATATCGAGTGCACCTGAGTAAATCTCACCTTTTCCTTTGTTTCACTCCTACAATCTCCTCCACACCCCGTCGTCCCCCCCAGGACTCCACAGTGTGCACATGGGACGTGTATTAGAAGGTGCGCAGTAGGATACAAGTTTTCACTTCACAAAAGTACAAGAGTGCACTGAAACTTCTAGCATTTCCCACAATATTTGTAACAAACACATGTGTACAATTATTTTCAACATGTAGTTAAAAAATTGCGCACTTGTAAATTTCCGCATGCAGTAGCCTCATACGTTTTCTGTGGTTGGGGGAGGGAGTCAATCTACACGATCAAACTTTTAGCAAGAAGCTTCAATGAGGCTGGAAATATGCAATGCACACTTTTGCACATGCACGTCCGCCCTGCAAGTAGAGCTTTGTTCACATTCACTCACAATCAACATGTACACTCTCACATTTCTTTACAAGGGGAGGGGGTTGGGTTAGAGTCCTGCCCAGTATTCAACGGGTGCAAGTGTTCGAGGCAAGTGTATGAGAAGGAGAACATGCTTCCATATGCATGAGTAAGGAAAGTTTCCACCAGTGCAGGAAGCAGCATCTGCACTAAACATCGTCGATGTACGTTTATTGACAGAACATGAAACTTGAAAGAGTTTCACCAATTCTTTACGTGGAAACATTGCATTGTAGGATTCTATGTCCGTTGAAAAGTCCTGAATGATCATCATTGTGTATCAATGTATGAACAACAGTCATGCGCACAATGCAGAGTGGAAACGACCAACTACCATGTGAATTGTTGTCCACATGTCATGTTTCGAGAGAAACCAGATTCTGTTCATCTCAATACACTACACAGGAAAGCTCTGAAATTGTTTATAGACATATTACGCTATCTTCTCCATCATATATCTATCCGGAACACCCTCTATGCTACTTTTCTTTTGAACAGCCAAATCAAACCCAGACAAAATGCATGCGTGTTTCTGCGGTGTGGCCTAACTGACTCAGATGCTGACGTGGCTCCACCCGGCAGGAAGGGTATCACGAGGAAAATTAAAGTTGGGATAGAAAAAATACTTGCAAAGTAGCAAGGAGACTTCCCTGCTGCCTGGCAGTGTCGTCGCCACATGTGTCGGCTCCGCCGTCGGCGTCATGCTGCTTTAAGTCTGCTAGAGGATCGACAACCCCAAACTCGAGCGTTGTCCGTTTTTCCTAAACATTGGACTACACCAAATTATGAACGCTAAAAACATAGTGGTGCAGTCAAAATTAGCCAGAAAAATCACATAGTTCAGTTATGGCTGCCTAAACAAAGGCAGACTTATGCTCCTCAGAGCAGCCAACTTCGTCTGTCAGTGACATGAGTGACGGTGGTTGCTACCGGTGGAGCTGGGCCTGCACTGCTACCAAGTAGGAGACTCCACATGAGGAGACGGAAGCCACGTCCCTCAAAATGGTGCAACGTCCCCTCCGTCTCTCAGCACCCGCCTGTTGGAAATAGGGCCATCCGGCTTAGTTTCCGGTCCACAAGAGCAAGTTCCAGGAAACTGCCAGATTCCTGCTTCGATCATCAATCCAACTTCTTCAGGTGGCAAACTGACTGCGGTCCAAGTTTCAGGCTGATCCAACGGTCGGATTGAGAGAAATGAGTTTTCAAAGTTTCCGGGGTCATGGACCGCCAGTGTTTGGGTGACCATGGGCGATGGCTCCATGCCTTAGCCTGAGAAAAGAAAAAGGCAAGAGGTCTAGGGTCAAGACCTGATGGAAGAAATATCCAAAAAGGTCCTTGGTCTCAGGATTGTCGTGTCAGAGTGTGCTAACTAGGATAAATATACATCTCCTTTTTTTTAGGTGAGGTGAGATCCTTGTGTGCTAGCCATGGACACATCGCAATTCTCCATAATATTGTGTGCTAGCCATAGTCTCATGTACCTGATAAAACCAAGCCGGACCCTGCACAGGTTGTAAGCACTGTAAGCTAGCACATGGATAACCCCGGACCTGAGCACCAGAAGGAAGTGAAGCGGATCTTCCGATATCTTGCTGGAACATCAACATCAACATCGGCATCGGCCACTTGAGCAGCGACAATAGCATCATCGGCTACACAGACGCAGATTGGGCTTCAAACCCTGAGGACCATAAGTCCATCTCTGGATATGTGTTCCTCATGAATGCTGGGGCCATCAGCTGGTGCAGAAAACAGCAGGTGGCCGTGGCCACCTCAAGGACAAGAGTTGAGTATGTATCTCTCAGCTTTGGAGCCAAGGAAGCAATCTGGCTTTAGCGTCTCATGGCGGAGATGAGTGGGAGTGCAACAGTTCCAGTTCCCATGCGTGTCGACAACTAGAGCACAGTCGCACTTGCCAAGAACCCCGAGCACCATGCTCGCACCAAGTACATCGACATCGCCTATCACTTAATCACACACATGGTGCAAGAGGGTGCTATCAAGCTGGAGTTCACTCCAACCAGTAAGCAGGTTGCTGATTTCTGCACCAAGCCAGTGAACCGTGAGAAGCACCAGTTCTGCATGAAGGCATGTGGAATCAGCTCACTCTGACTGCGGCAAAGTGGGAGATTGTTGGAAATAGGGTCATCCGACTCAGTTTCAGGTCTACAAGAGCAAGTTCCAGGAAAATACTAGATTCCTGCTCCGATCGTCAATCCAACTTTTTCATTAGAAAGATCAGGTGGCAAATGACATATGGTTCAAGTTCCAGGCTGATCCGACGGTCGGATTGAGAGAAATGAATCTTTGAAGTTTACAAGGTCATGGACCATCGGTGTTTGGGTGACCATGGGCAATGGCTCCATGCCTTAACCTGAGAAAAGAAAAACGCAAGAGGTCCAGGGTCAAGACCTGATGGGAGAACAATCTAAAAAGGTCCTTGGTCTTAGGATTGCCTTGTCAAAGTGTGCTGACTAGGATAAATGTACCTCTCCTAAAAAGTTAGGTGACGGGAGATCCTTGTGTGCTAGCCATGGACACATGACAATTCTTCATGTGATTGTGGGTTATGTTACCACTAGGAGTGAGCCATGAGAGCATTCTCTAGCTCTCTAGGTCGTGTGTGACTGGTCAGCCTGATTGCTAGGCTGATTTTCTTTCTTGTGTGAGATTATGGACTCTAGTGTGTGAGCCTTTGCCTCCATGGCTAAGTGGTGTGGCTTGTGAGAGGGATGACTTGCCCAAGCTCTATTTCTATATGTACTCTATTCAACAACCATTCTTCAGTACAACTGATGCCCTTTCAATCCCACATGCTCGTTGCTCCAAGGTCACATCTCTCCTCCAGTTCCAACACTTGGTATAAGAGCCAAGTTCTGCCAGTTTCAGCCAACGCAGGCCGTCACTTTGAGAGTGAAGGGTTAGGGTCAAACCTTGACCGAATTTGAAAATTGACCAGTGAATCTTGAAATTTGTAAGACAAGCTTTCCAACGAGACCAAGACCGTGAAGATCCAATGGTTGGATTGAGAGCTATGCTCAAAACAAGGTCGGCCAGGGCTACGCTCTTCTCTATGAGTAAGACTGTCGCCTTGTGATGACCATAACTCTTTCATTTCTTTGTGAAGTTTAAAAATTAGCACATGAAAATTTTAGTATTTATCCTAAGCTTTCCATGCAAAAATTTTACATTCCATTGATTCGTTAGGGAGGAACGCTGTTTACAAGCTGGCTGATCTGAGTTGGAGTGGGAGCAGAAGTATACCTTGTTTTCAAGAGGGCATATCTTTCAAGATCATCTATTAATGACCCTATTTTATGGGTTGATCTGAAAGGTTTTGAGCTGAATTTTCCAGTGGTGGGCTCCATTTTCTGTCAAAACAATTTCTGGAAGAAGCAGTAGCAGAAACACGGGTAGTGCCGCCAGGTAAGGGCAGCACTGAGCATCGTCAAGGCTCAAAATGGCAGTTGTAGGCGTTGTGACAGCAGCTCAGCCTTCGGAGAGGCTGGAGGTATACTCCAACTTCACGTTTTGGAAGATACGTACCCGCCTCCTTTTGGATGAGTGGGGCTCGTGGAAGGTGGTGAGTGACGACGAGTCAGCTCCGAATCCGTAAGCAACAGGCATCACTGCTACACAGGTGGTGGCAGGGATGACGCTACAGAAGGGTACAGCCGGTACAGGTTCATCTGAATCTTTACGAGTGGCGTATAAGGAGTGGAAGAAGAAGGACAGGCAGGCCTACAGGTTGCTTTTCAACACTATCGTCAACCTGCATCTTCATTACGTGAGTGACAAGGCTACTACAAAGGAGGGGTGGGATACGTTGTGCAAGAAGTATGAGAGTAAGGACCCTGTATTTCTCATGTTATTGGAGGAGAAGATGATGGCGTTGAAAATGCAGGGTGGTGAAGGGATGGAGGCGTACCTGGACAGGGCAAAGGAGTTGGCGAAGGAGCTGAAAGCGGCCCTCAAGGAGCTGAAAGCGTGTTTCTTCCACAGGGTTGCCAGCAGCTTTTAGCTCCTTGTTTCAGCTCCTTGTTGAGGGGACTCCCAACTAGCTACAACATAGTGCGAGAGATGCTGGAGTGCTAGCCGACTCTTGACCTCGACTTCATTTGCACACACCTGGTGTAGGGGGAACTGCGTTGCAATGCAGCAAAGCGCAATGGCGATAGCAACAATGAATCAACTTTGTGGTCACGAGCTTACGCAATCAGCAGCAGTAGCAGTCTGGGCAACAGAGAGGCAAGAAGAAAGGCAAGTGTCATTATTGCCAAAAAGAGGGATACTAAAAGAAAGAGTGCTTCAAGTTCAAGAGGGACCAGAAGGAGCAGCAACAGCAACAACAGTAGAAAAAACAACAGTCTCCACAACAACAGCAACAACAATCATAGTAACGTCAGTAGTAGCAGTAGTAAACCAGGCTGGAGTGCACCACTTTGGCAACATAAACATGGCCATGGAGGTGTGAGACTGCCTCTTCATGGTGAAGTCCGACATGTCGCAGATGGAGAAGGCGGACTTGGCATGGTACAAGGACCCAGGGTGCACCAAAATTCTGACGCACCACAGGGAGTGGTTCTCGCAGCTGCTGTCAATCTCCCCTCGCCCTATTTCCTTGGGTAATGACCGGGTGGTGTATGTTGAGGGGATTGGGATTGTGGAGATGTGGTTGGAGACCTCGTGTGGCAATGAAGTGGGAGTGTTCTATGTCATGCTGTATGTACCTGTTGCTGCATTCAACCTCCTCCCAGTGTCCTCTCCCACCAACACAGGATTGCGCGTCGTCTTTGACGATGACTATGGCTACATCCTCAACAAGGATACCGGAGAGAAGTTGGCTAGGCCAGTGAAGGAGGGCGACATGTACTTCCTGCTGGGAGCAACTAACATCCCGCGTGACCAGAGTCTTGCAGCAGTGATGCAAGCAACGGATAGTGAGATCTCGCATGCGCGTTATGGCCACATTGGCATGCGTGCCTTGCTGTAGCTTCAAGCAAAGCAGATGGTGCGTGACTTGTCCACCATCTCCAACTTTCAACAGTAGTTATGCATCGGCTGTTCGGAGGGGAAGGAGCATCGTGAGGTGTTCTCTAGAGCAAGGGAATGCGCAAAGGAGGTGCTGGAGCTGATCCAATCAGACCTGTGTCGCCCGATGCCGAATCAGAGCTTTGGAGGCTCTAGGTATTTTCTGACCTTCATTGATGATTTCAGCCGTTACACATATGTGTACTTCCTTTCTTCCAAAAACCACTACTTTGATAGGTTCATGGAGTTCAAGGAAATGGTGGAGACCCAAACTGGCAAGAAAATCAAGGCTCCGCGCAACGAGCGTGATGGAGAGTATCTGAGCAAGGAGTTCCGGGACTACCTCACAGCAGCTGGCATCAAGGCACAGCGTACCGCGCCGTACTCACCATAGCAAAACGGTGTAGCAGAACGCGCCAACCGCACCATCGTTGAGTCGGCGCGCTCCATGCTGCACGCGACTCGGCTCACATAAGAATTTTGGACCGAAGTAGTGAGCACTACAATGTACATCATGAACCACAGTCCAACTAAGACACTGGAGTAGATGACGCCATACAAGGCGTGGTTCGACAAGAAGCCGAGCGTGGGTCATCTCCCACCGTTTGGCAGCCTGTCGCACATGCATGTGCCCAAGGAGAGGCGGCAGAAATGGGACGCGAAGAGCACGCAGATGCTGATGATCGGCTATGACGTGGCCAGCAAGGCGTATCGCCTTTATAAGAGGGATACTGGCGACGTCATAATCTCTAGGGATGTCTTCTTCAATGAGAGCAATGTCATTGGCACCGACATCATTTTTCAAGAGACAACAGAATCAACAGCTGACGAGGTAGTGGGAGCAGAAATCCTTCCTGACATAGTCTCTCCTGATCCTTTCTCCACTGTGATAGTGGCAGAACCAATCTACTCTCCCATGTCTGATGCAATAGATACAACAGCCTCATCGACAGAAGCAAAGACAGGAGATGCAGCACCACCAACAGTAGCAGTTGTACCAGTAGCACCACGCCAGTCGCCCGCTAACGCTCCAATACCATGTCGCAGGTACCCTCTCAGGGTGCACTACAAGCTTGGTGAGCGTGGCCTTTTTTAGATGCTACAGAATCCATAACAGATGAACGTCGCAGTTGCAGCAGACTCAAATGAGCCAACGTCATACAAAGAGGCCATGGTTGCACCAGATGCAACAGATTGGGTGCAAGCTATGCAGCAGGAGATATAGTCGCAGCTGGACAATGGCACGTGGGAGCTGAATGTGCGTCCACCTGAACGCAAGGTGATCAAGTGCAAGTGTGTGTTGAAGAAGAAACGGGGAGCAGATGGAAACCTAGAAAATTACAAGGCGTGGTTGGTAGCCATGGGCTACTTGCAGCAGGAGGAAATCGACTACACAGAAACCTTTACCCCCGTTCCAAAGTTTGCCTCTGTGCGCACGCTCCTCTTTTATGCAGTACCATCAGCTGGTGCAGCAAACAGCAGGTGGTCGTGGAGCTTGAGTATGTATCTCTCAGCTTTGGAGCCAAGAAAGCAGTCTGGCTTTAGTGTCTCATGGTGGAGATGAGTGGAAGTGCAACAGTTCCAGTTCCCATGCACGTCGACAACCAGAGCGCAATCGCACTTGCCAAGAACCCCGAGCACCATGCTCGCACCGAGTACATCGGCATCGCCTATCACTTTATCAGGCACATGGTGCAGGAGGGTGCTATTAAGCTAGAGTTCATTCCAACCAGCAAGCAGGTTGCTGATTTCTGAACAAAGCCAGTGAACCGTGAGAAGCACCAGTTCTGCATGAATGCATGTGGAATCAGCTCACTCTGACTGCGGCAAAGTGGGAGATTGTTGGAAATAGGGTCATCTGGCTCAGTTTCAGGTCTAGAAGAGCAAGTTCCAGGAAACTACTAGATGCCTGCTCCGATCGTCAATCTGACATTTTCATTAGAAAGAATAATCTATGGTTCAAGTTTCAGGTTGATCCGACGGTCGGATTGAGAGAAATGAATCTTTGAAGTTTCCAGGGTCATGGACCATCGGTGTTTGGGTGGCCATGGGCAATGGCTCCATGCCTTAACCTGAGAAAAGAAAAAGGCAAGAGGTCCAGGGTCAAGACCTGATGGGAGAACAATCCAAAAAGGTCCTTGGTCTTAGGATTGTTTTGTCAGAGTGTGCTGACTAGGATAAATGTACCTCTCCTTACTTTTTAAGTGAGGGGAGATCCTTGTGTGCTAGCCATGGACACATGACAATTCTCCATGTGATTGTGGGTTATGTGACGACTAGGAGTGAGCCATGAGAGCATTCTCTAGCTCTCTAGGTCGTGTGTGACTGGTCATCCTGATTGCTAGGCTGATTTTCTCTCTTGTGTGAGATTATGAACTCTAGTGTGTGAGCCTTTGCCTCCATGGCTAAGTGGTGTGGCTTGTGAGAGGGATGACTTGCCCAAGCTCTATATCTATACACACTGGTTTGTACTGGTACCTCAGGAGACCATGCAAAGGTTTATCGAGTCTTTGTTGACCTTTTTTCAGACATGGAGGATCTCCTTCATCCTCTCCATCTTTCTCCGACAGACCTTCTCCAGCGACAACGGACCTTTCATTGCAGTCCGCAACCATTCTCTCCATCCTTTGCTCCAGTGGCGTCATGTCCCCAACAATTGAGTCTTCTACCTCTCACACTCAATCTCATGCTCAACGACATCTTCAGCACCCAACGCATCATGTTCGTCATGCCTCTTGCACGTCTTCATCTCCACCAGCTTCTGTCATTACACCAGTCCAGGGGGTGTGTGTGCATCAATCCTCTTCAACATCGACTATGCCGGTGAGCACAGAGGATGGAGCAAGATCACCTAGTGCTACATCAGTTGTAGCAGGTCCAATGGCAGCGACAGAATCACTCTCATCCACACTATCTACATCCATGCTTTTCGCATAATCTACAGTTTCAGCTGCATCAGCTTTGAGAGCTGCACCAAATACAACAGCTGATCCATTTGGTGCATCAGTAGCATCAGCAGGATCAGCATCATCAATAGCATCCACAGCTTCATCTGCACCATTAGCATTGGTCTCATCTGTAGCATTTGCATTGTTTGTAACATCAGCTACATCAGCTATGATTGCTGCACCAGCTACAAGAGTAACTCCATTCGCTGCTTCAGCAGCATCAGTAGCACCAACATCATCTATAACATCCTCGGCTTCACCTGCACATTCACCATTGGTCTCATTTGTAGCGCCTGTTTTATTTACAACACTAACTGCATCAGCTGTGACACCTGCGCCAGCTGCAAAAGTTTCTCCATCCACTGCTTCAGTAGCATCAGCATCATCTACAACATCCACGGCTTCATCTGCACTGCCAAAATCGGTCTCATTTGTAGTACCTGCTTTGTTTACAGCACCAGCTACATCAGTCGTGATAGCTACACCAGCTACAGCAGCTGCTCCATCTACTACTCCAGCAACATCGGCAACATTAGCATCATCTGTAGCATCCACACCGTTAACAGTACCGTCATTTGGACTCCCAGCTTCATCTTTTGTATCGGCTCCATCTGCTACATTAACTCCACTAGTTGCATCGACACCTTTGGTAGCATCAGGTACTGTGGCAGTGCCTGTGACGGCTTCAACTTCTACATCCTAGTTTCGACAGCATCAGCTGTATTAGGTGCCTCTACGATACCTTCATCTCCTACATAGGCTCTGCTAGCAACACTGGCTACAATGACCACGTCATCTCCATCGGGTGCAGCGGTTTCACCACTGGTATCGACCTCTTCATTAGAATCCTATGCATGGACAGTGCCAGCATCTTGAGGATCACCAGTTACGCAACCTATGTCAGTTTCATCTACATCATTTGCTCCATCTCCAGCATCATCATCTTCAGCAGCATCAGTTGCATCAACAACATCACCTCAATCTTCTTGAGCATCACCATCTGGAGCATCAGCTGCATCTGTTACATCGACATCATCCATAGCACCGGCAGCACCACCTGCATCTGATGCATCAACAACACCAGTTGCATGAGTAGAACCAGATGCACCAGTTGTATCATCTGCATTGACATCATCAACACCATCTACAACATCAGCTGCATCGGCCACATCAGCACCATCAGCACCTAGTCACACTTGTTTGAAATTTTGAGCTGAAGAGGATGAGATCCGCTCCCTCATCAGTGAGCAGGAGACATATGTCATTGCTATCCATGAGGCATTGTCCGAAGATACCTCCACACCACAAGTTGAACCTGAGTACCTCTTCACTGGGGACATTGGGTGGAGTGACTAGGGCTAGAGAGTGTGAGTTGAGGAATGCAAAGGAGTGGTTGCATGCACTACAGAGTGCATTGGCTGAGATGCTCACTGAGGAATGTAGTGGACACAGCTCAAATGGTTTGGGGTCCAACTCCACTGCACCCTCAAAGAGCGCCTCACAGAATGGGGATCCTCAGGCAGTGAGTGGTGATGACATCCCAGACAGCTCGGAGACTTTCTTCAGCTCACCTCCATCCTTTACCTTTGAATCTGCACCATTCCCCTCTTCCCCCGAGCCCTGTACATATCCTGGCTCACAGCATGAAAGCTCTCCAGGTTCCCTACCTGACCATCTTTCTTAGTCCTATGTCATGTGGAGAGGTGCCCCTTCAGGACACATGGCACCTACAGTCACTCAGTTTTGGGCAACAGAGATGGAGGTTGAGGTACTACGCCGAGTGGTAGACTCTCTGTCTACAACTTACAGTGAGGTGTTAGCGGTGCTCGAGGATGTTGAGTTTGAGCTTTGCACAGCCACTTAGGAGGAGCATGCCAAGATGTGTGAGCGTGCCTCTCATCTCCAGGGTGAGTTGATTATGGTACAGGAGCACTTGCGTACATTGGAGTGTGCAGTTGATGTACCGACTGCAGGAGCGCACTCCACACACACAGATCCAGCTCCGTCTTCACCCTCCATTCCAGAAGCTTCCAGCACCATTTTCCTGGCACACACAACTCTGACGTCTGCTGATTGGATCTTCTGGCAGCAACCTGATGTGAGGGATTCAGCTTCTCTCTCCTCTCCTGGCCATGGTGCATTCGGCAGTGTCTTCTCCACTCCAACACCCTCGGATTCTGATGAGAGGGATACCCTTGACCCTGCCACCTAGGATCTCACGCAGCCCCCATGTGTGTGAGGTGAGGTTGATCCACTCTTCTCACACCACTGTGGAGTTGGTGAGTGACAGGCGTTAGACAGCGCATGAGTGAGTTGTGCACATGGTAGCTATGTTGGCTTCATCCTCCTTTATTTGACGACGCTGTCACATCTACAGCCACTCTCAAGAGTAGCCATTGCCTGATTTTTCTTCCCAAGATCGGTTGAGCCAAAGGGGGATGTACTATGGGGAACAGTTTTCTAGCCTTCTGCATACAAGGGAGCATAGCTGTCTGGGCACAACGATGTTTACGTTCTTGTTCCCAGGATTCTCTCATTCGGGGGGACTGTATTTATCTTCCCAACAGGTACCTTCTTAATAGCTCTTGCAGTCCAGGGAAAGTGTTGGTGTATGGGCTTTGAGCTGTCTGATATTCATACTCTTATGGGGAGCTTCCTAGTTTGTCCTAATTGATCTCCAGCGACTACATTTGTCCTTCTTTGGCACACATGGTGCATTCTAGCCGCCTACTTTACCCATGCATGTTTGGTAAAGTTTTCTCGGTGGTCGAGACCTCGACATTTGGTGGTTTGTGCCAGTGCTCCTATAGACCCCATAGAGATTTATCGCATATTGTCTTTGGCAAGTTATGCACTCTCTCTATGGTTGAGACCCGGCTACACGGTGGTTTTTACTAGTACCTCAGGAGACCCTCCAAAGATTGATCGAGTCTTTGTTGACCTTTTGCCAGACCTGTGTAGTTTGCATGTGGCTGAGACACGGACGCACGGATACATGTTCCGGTGTCTCAAGAGGCGAAACTTGCCTAGCTTGGCTAGACGATAAGACTAGCGTGTCACCGTAGGGTCTCGATGTGTTTGAGGTGATAAATTCTTGACGGTCATGAGAAAATGCGTGGAAGCTTCTTAGCAATGTTGCCGCTGAGTAGGCGTCAGTGCCTGGTCAGACGGTGACAACAGTCACAAGTCGTGCACACAACGGCAAGGGTCTGGCTAAGGGACACAAGGCAAAGTGTCAGAATGCTTCAATGGCATTTGCAAAGACAAATGAAAAATGAAAAGTCCATGGCATAAGTACCTGCCGCGGCGCACGACGGTTGTCGCACGCAGCAGCAAGGTCTGTCCTCAAACTGGCCCAAAACCTCTCTTTTGGCCGTAACTCAGCATAGACACGTCAGAACGCTATGCCGTCTGAACCTACACGTGCAGAATCTCAAGTCGGACACTACAACTGGCATGCATCCGGCAACAAACGGTGGACACACAATGCAAAGACATGCAAATCGGGCCCACGGCCAGTCCATCGATAAAATCCTACAGGCTGCAAAAAAAACAACAGAAGGTTCCAGACAGCATCCAGGACTCTGGGGCGACCGTCGATCAGCTCTGAGTAGGTAGTCCACCACCGGATGACGCCCCGGTGCCACCTGGGTCCGCATCAGGGATCTGCACGAGCATGGACATGACCGAGTGAGTGGTCAAAGTAAACCGTACAGGTCAACAGGAACGTCACAAATCACAACACTCCCCAGTGACCCAATGGTACGCATGTCCATACATGTGCAGCACTGAAACGAGTATGACAACGAGTGCAAAAACAGTCATGACATAGACACAGACACGGACACACCCCGTACTCAACCACTCTCAAGCAAGGGGCGAAGCCCAACGGAACGAATGGCCACCGGAAACGTCCCGTGCGCCAGTACCTTCGTCAAGAAGTCAGCACGCTGCATGTCAATGCCGACCCATATGACGGAGATCACATTTCGCTCCACCAGATCACGCACGAAGTGATGCTCAACCGCTATGTGCTTCATGCGAGCATGAAAGACACCAGAGTTCTCCTCAATAGCAACAACACTCTGGTTTTCACAACAAAGCACAATAGCGGACATTGACTGACCCAGCTCAAGGAATAGGCGTTGCAGCCACACTGCCTCAGCAACCCCTGCACCTAGAGCAACATACTTTGCCTCCAAAAAGCTTCGTGCGATGCGGCCCTGCTTCCTACTGTGCTAGGACACGGCGGTACCACCGAGCAGGAACACGTAACCGGTGCGACTACGTCCATCTGGGCTCCAGGCCCAATCGCTGTCAGTGTAGCCGTCAAGAACCACCGAGCACTGCCGGCAAAAGAAGAGTCCGAGGTACAGAGTGGAAACAACGTATCGCACCACTCGCACAGCCGCCTGGAGGACTCTAGCACGTGGAGTCTACGACAACTGTGCAAGGAGGTTGACGACAAAAGCGATGTCGAGTGTGTGGTAGTGACTAGGTACATCAAAGATCCGATGAGGCGGAGGTACAAGGTCACATCCACTGTCTCTCCCATCTTTGTGGGATCATCCACCTTCAGGGCGTCCTGCCCGTCAGGTGTGAGAGATGTGGACGCCGCTGGCACTGTGCCAAGAAGGTTACTGAAGTGCTCTCCCACAACGCGTGCATATCGGGCCTGATGCAACAGAAGCGTCCGGCGTCTGCGGTTTTGTACAATCTCCATGCAAAGAAACACCACTGTAGGACCAAGGTCCTTCATCCTATAGGCAGTCTGGAGGACCGCCTTGGCTTCCTTCACAGCCTCCATGGAGGGAGACGCGATGAGGAGGTCATCCACATAGACTAGGATGGTAGTGAACCGCTGAAGCGCCTGTCGGATAAAGAGAGGGATTTACCTCACTCTGTACATATCCCGCACGAGTCATAGTGCCTTTAATCTCCCGGTTCCAGCACCGAGGAGACGTCTTGAGTTCGTACAAGGACTTGCGCAAGCGCCAGACCTTGTCACCGTCCTCAAAGCTTGATGGCTGGGCCACGTAAATCTTCTCATCCAGAGAGCCATGGAGGAACACATTGTTCAAATCCATCTGGTACAGTTCCCAGTCATGCTGAGCCACCACACCAAACAGAGCGCAAGCTGAGGTCATGCGGCCGAAAGGGGCAATGGTGTCAGTGTAATCAACACCCTTGATTTGAGAGTACCCCTTGATAACCAAGCGAGTCTTGTGGTGTTCCAGTGAGCCATTCGGCTTCACCTTCTTACGAAAGATCAACTTGACCTGAATCGCCTCCCTCCCAGGTGGAAGGTCGACTAGCTTGTCAACTCCATGCTCTCGGATGGCACGAAGTTCATCCTTGCAAGCAGCACGCCAGGCGTCGGCATCCTCTGATGAGAGGGCGTTCCTCAGTGTGCCCAGATCAGGCGCCAAAGAGGGAGAGCTATGACTGGCGAGTGCATACGCCTCAGAACTGGGCCTGACGACCACAAGATCAGCCACTACATCACAAGCGGTATGAAACTCGCAAGTGACGATATTGTGCCCTACAGGACACACTGGATGTACCCCTGTGTGATCTGTACGGACACTCAGGCCGAGGGCCTTTGTGCCGGGATCGCCACTCGCAACACTGCAAGTGGAGCGCCTGGGTGCGGGACCTGACACTCGCTGGGCTCCGGAGCCCAACAGTCGAAGACGACCACCGGGCTCACGCAAGTAGCCTGGGCTCGAAGGGCTGACCGCAGGCTAAGAGACAGGCACGACCACATCCGGTGAGGACACAGGTATTGGGGCAGGTGATGTAGTGGGAGGAGAGGTTGGTGAACTGATGGGAGATGCAGGACTGGGAGTGGGAGCAGGACCACCCACAGAGACGAGAGTACTGGTGGACAGAGGGACAACATCATGGGTGTCTTTGGGGCGCGAGGACGTAGGAGAGAAGACAGGCTGGTCGGTAGAGGTCTCTGGGCCGACAGTGATGATCGCCGAGTCATCAAGAGCCAGAGATCGAGAAGTGGAGGGGGGGCTCGAATGGACACATCAGCCGGACGAGAGGTGCTCGTAGGCTCAGACTCCCCCATCCGTCGAGAAACCTCACACGTAGGAATGTGTGTGACAGACATTCACACAATCGAGGTCAGATCGTGGTAGGTGAGAGACTCGAAGAAGAGCGCGTCGCGGGACTCAACAATGCGACGACGGGCGGGGTCCCAAAAATGCCAGGCCTTCGACCGCGGGGAGATACCAACGAAGGCACACAAGCGACCCCGTGGAGAGACCTTGGATCCCTGCTGATCCTCCGTGTACCACATAGAAGCCACTTAGCTCCAGACACGAGCAAGACACAGATTGGCACGGTGGCCAAACCAAAGCTCATACGGTGTAACGTGGTCCGGAAGAGGACAGTGCGGGAGGCGGTTCCAGACCCACGTCATGTAGGCGAATCCTTTGAAGGCGAAGGATTCCGGGAGACCGCACTCAGACCGCATAGCACGAACTGCATCCTCCATAGTGCGATTCCAGCGCTCAGAGACACCGTTCTGCTCAAGAGTGGCAAGAGCAGAGACCTGGTGAAAAATCCCGCGCTCGGCAAAGAAACTGTCCATTTCTCCAAGAAACTCGCCGCCACGATCCAAGCAGAAGGTATGCAGCGAGTGGCGAGACTGACGCTCAGCCATCACTCTTCTGGTGCAGGCTGTAGACCCACCGCATCCGGGTGAAGTCATCGGTCAGGGTGAGGACATATCGGCCCCGATCGGATCAGGACTCGACAAGGAGAGGACCGAGAAGACCCAAATGGACCAGCTCGAGGAGACGAAGGGCCCGAGAACGGGAGTCAGGGTAGGTACAACGTTGCATCTTACCCTGAGCATAGAACAACCAATCGGTCTTGGGTGGTCTCTCGAAAGAGGCCGCGTCAAGACCGACGGCGGGCTGTGTCCTAATGAGTTTTGACAAAGTATCAGAGCCCACATGACACAAACGTCGATGCAGCAGGCGCTGGTGCTCAGCAGACAGGACACCAGTGAAAAACACACGAGCAGGAGGGGAAGGGGAGCAAGGAGAAGAAGAGATCCGAGGAACACGATATAGATCATCCATAACAGAGGCACGAAGAACAACAATGCGAGTATCAAGAGTAGTCACCGTCAAGGAGTCGGCAGTGTCCTCCACAAAGAGTCCCATCAAAGTGCAGGCATGCACAGAGAGCAAGATGAGCTCAAGGTAAAGCACAAAAAGCACATCGGAGAGATACAAGGGGCCAGATGGACCATCGAAGCACACAACCCCAACACCCCTGGACTGGCAAGGACTGACCAGAGCGTGTGCAAACGGAGCGAATAGACGCCACACAACCGAGAACAAGAAAATCACTACGACGACATGTCATGTGGTGAGTGGCACCGGAATCGATGATCCGAGTGCCATCCGAATCACGACTGGAGGACGTCACGGTGCAATAGCAATGGACTACTCGGCTGCAGACGGGCGCTCGGCAACAGAGGAGGGAGAACGACGAAGGGCACACAAGTGAGACTCAAAAATCCAATCTGTACTGTCAGGCCCATCATCATCACATGCCAGCTGTGCTCCCCCACACGAGTCATCACGAGAGACAAGAACAGGTGCGAGTCTGGGAGGTGCGAGTCTGTGACGACAGACTCGCACCTCCCTGAGAGCAAAGCGCCAGGAGCTGACGGAGCTCGGCAATGGTGCGGTCACGGGGCTCTCGGTCTCCGCTGCTCGCTGGTGGGAAGCGGGAACTGCTGCGGTCGTGGTCGTCGTGTGGCCAGAGGTTGTGTTGCTCGACGCAGACTACTGTGCGTGGGCAGCCTGAAGACCGTGAGAGATTCGCGCCCAGTCGAGCGGCTGCTGGCCCTCAGTGTAGCGGTAAGTGCCTCCACAGTTGTAGCAGTGAACAATGCGTCCACTGCTACCGCCTAATAACTGCTGTTGCGGTGACTGCTGCTGGCCTGAGCCACGCTTCTTTTTTCTCTTCTTCCCCTATGTTGCTGCTGCCACACCCTCTGTCTGAGTCAGGGTACCTGGGGTGGAAGGAGAAGAGGAGGGCGTACTAGACGATGGAGAAGTGAACTGCAAGAGAGACGTTGGTGGTGACGCGATGACCGGTGCAGCAAGTGAACTCTCTTGGTGGGCGATGGCTGCCTCACGAGCGGATGTCACTTGGAGGAAGAGCTGATGCACCCAAGGAAGAAGCTGAAGGGAGGTGGAGAAGGGCTCGAGCGCGACATCGTTGTACCTCGTGAAGATGTCAGCATGCTCAAGACGGACTCCGATGATGAGCGTGCGAAGCGTCCACAGCTGTGTCCCTCTTGCAGTCCCAAGGCGTGTGTAGATGTGCATGGCGCGCCACTAGTAAGCGGCTGCAGGCTCGGCAGGTCCCTGACAAAGGGAGTGGAAGGCTCGGATGTGAGCTACGCGGGTGGCGTGCGTCTCTGCAGCAAGTAGGGACAATGCCAGCTCCCAGCCCCGACGTGGGTCAGCACCCGCGCCTGTGCCGGCCTCTCCAAGGAAGGGGCGAAAGTCCACGACAGTCTTGCGAGGCATGGCATGAAGAAGTCCGCGCATCGCCCGAGCTGCTGTCAGCACCTGAGCACGGTCCGTAACCTGGTACTGAATGTGGTGGTAGGGTCAAATCCCCTCTGAAGTGGCCCAGACCTGGAAGAGGGTCTCCCAGCAGTCAAAGCCTTCCTCGCTGACATATCGTGGGGGCAGTGTCTCAAAGTCCTTAGGTTGCCGCTCCATAGGGAGAGCAACCACAGGATGGAAAAGACGAGGGATGGAGAATACATCGAAACGAGGAAAGTTGCCGAGGTAGGGCTCAAGCAAAGATGGGATCTCTGGGAACAGGGAACCGGAACACGTGTGCAACTGGCGAAGACGCTCCTTAAGTACGCGAATCTCCCTCTCGGGAGTGTCATCGTCCATGCCTGGCATATCAGGGTCCTCCTCCAAAGGATCAAGAAGTGGCGGATCCTGTCCTGTCGCTCTCCTCTGTGTAGATGCTGACTACTGTACAGAAGGTGTGACACCGCCGACTCCCCCGGAGTTGTGCTGTGGAGTCGTGGACTGACTCCGAAGAAGATCAGTGAGCGTGCGGATGGCGTCGGTCTGCTGCTATTGTAGGCGACGTATCTCATCTTGATGACTCTGCAGGTCCGCAATGGCCTGCGAGCGCGGGCTCATGACCCCGGAGGAGGAGGAAGAAGGATCTGGTGGTCCTTTGCCCTTGTCACCGGTCGGAGCCATGTCAGCGCTCAGTATGGGGCCCAACGTAAAAAATGCTCCGATCGAGAAACCGATAGTGTTTCTCGAGGATTTGAAATGTTTAGAAACATTGACGTTTTGACCCCAAAATTGCTGACATCAGCACAACCGATGATGATGTAAGCGTTTCTTACGCTAGGGAAAAACAGGTTAGCGTATTTTACGCCAGTGTTTTTTTTCTTTTTTTTTTGGAAGGTCACGCGAACTCCCCATGGTGAGGGTGACCTCGTCACCCCCTGCTGGAGGCTGCGCAGGGGTTGCATAGGCCAGCACAGTGCCACGTAGGCCTACGCAGTGCTGCACAGTTTCTGCGCAACAAAAACTACACAGCAACTGCAATGCTGGTACTACGCTGTTGCAATGCTGCTGTTGCGCTGCTGCTGCTTCCGCTACTACTGCTTCGCTGCTGCTGCGTTGTAGTCGCTGCAGCAGCTACAATGATGTTGTTGCGTTGCTGCTACTTCCGCTGATGCTGCACTGTTGTTGTTGTTCGCGGCTGCTGATGCCGCTGTTTCTGTGAGCTGCTGCAGCCGCTGCGCGCTGTCAGTGCTCGCAGCCGCCGTCGCAAGCTGCTGCTACGAGCTGCTACTCCTTTTTTTATTTTTTGTACAAGCTAGCAGCCAGACACGGATGCTGCTGCCACCCGGTGGTGTTGCTGCAACTGCTGGTACTGCTGGAGCTAGTAAATGCCGCAGCTCACCCGATGTGGTGGTGGGGACTGAGTGATCATGTCGTTGAAAACGGCTGCAACGAGTCCCAAGATACGGCGACGGCGGTGACTCTCACTGTTGCTGCCGGTGTTGCGTCTCTGCGGCGCAACTCAGCGAGAGGGGTCTCGCTGCTCTAATACCATGAGAAAATGCGTGGAAGCTTCCTAGCGATATTGCCGCTGACTAGGCGTCAGTGCCTGGTCAGACGGTGACGACAGTCACAAGTCGTGCACACAACGGCAAGGGTCTGGCTAGGGCGTACAAGGCAAAGTGTTAGAATGCTTCAATAACATTTGCAGAGAGAAATGACAAATGACAGGTCCATGGCATAAGTACCTGCCGCGGCGCATGGCGGGTGTCGCACGCGGCAGTGCAAGGTATGTCCTAAAACCGGCCCAAAACCACTGTTTTGGCCGTAACTCAGCGTAGACAAGTGAGAACGCTACGCTGTCTGAACCTACACGTGCAGAATCTCAACCCGGACGCTACGACTGGACACACAATGCAAATACATGCAAATCGGGCCCACGGCCAGACCACTGATAAAATCCTACAAGCTGCAAAAAAACTACAGAAGGTCCCAGACAGCATCTAGGACTCTTGGGCGACCGTCGATCAGCTCCAAGCAGGTAGTCCACCACCAGACGACGCCCCGGTGCCACCTGGGTCCGCATCAGGGATCTGCACGAGCATGGACACGGTCGAGTGGTCACAGTAAACTGTACAGGTCGACAGGAAAGTCACAAATCACAACAGGTCGAGACCCGGGCACATAGTTGACTGTTCGGATGCATTGGGAAACCTTTCGTATGTGGTTTCATGTTCTGTGACATGTGTATTTCCCACACGTGTCTTTTGTTGCCATGGGGATAGCAAGGTTTAGTGGACTAGCCGCCAGCCCCCAGTACATAAGCTCTCCGTAGGGCTCATTGTACTTCTCTCCCTTGTTGCTTAATTCATGTATTCCAGACTTGGCCAATTTCAGGCGCTGCAACTCTCACTCACGAACAAAGCTCGCGTGTTATCTAACATGGGCCTGCATTCCCTAGACGAATCTTAGCAATGCCAAGTGGACGATGCACTTCTGGCAAATCAACAAAGTGCAATACTAGCGCATGCACTGTCCATTTTGGACATGTCCGAGATATGAGAGGTTGTGCTCAACATAACTTACTTTCACTTTAGCAAACATGGGACAATACATGGCAGAATGTGTGCACCAACATACTCTGGCGGACGTTGTTATTGACTAGTTCTTAATCGTGCACGCCGCATCTGGGCTCCAACATGGCACGGTTGTGTTGCTGATCTTATAGGACCACATAACCGACTTCTTCCCACGTGTGAGAAGACGAAGGCGGGTGCCTTGGACCTTCTGCTGACAGGCCAGATCCATTCCCAGGTTTGCAGACGGGTCCTGTGCAATCCCTCCCCATGGTTAGCCTGTTACATAGCTTGCCCATTCTCACTTGTCACTCCCATGTGCTTCGGTTACACAATTTTTCAAGGTGCCAATTGCTCCATCCATGGCACACTTCCTTCTCCCTCATACTTGTCAAATAGAATGGTCAGCCATTATCGCTGCCTGCACTTTCCTCCTCGCCCAAACTAACCAGTTTCAAAGTGATTATCACACTCCTAGGGCAAAAGGGGAACTGGGGAATTGTATCACAAGACAGAGAAAGACTGCTCTTATTTTGAAAGAATGCATCTCAATGTCATAACGAATGATGACAGTTTGCATTGATGGACAAGGGGGGGGATGGGTGGGATAGAGAGGGAGGAAGGGAGGGAGGGAAGGAGAGCGGAAGCGGAAGAAGGGACGGAAAAGGGAGGGAGGGAGGGAGGGGTATGAGGGGAGGGAGGGGGACGAGCAGAGAGCGGGGGGGGGAGNGAAGCGGGGGGATGCGGGAAGGAGAGAGGAGGATTGAGTGCATGCAAGGGGGATGAGGGTAGAAAAGGAGAGGGGAGGGAGGGGGAGGAGGGAGTGTTGGCTTTTTGCGCTCATTGTGCTCTGTTGTGTCCTCCCGGCTTGTGTACATCGGCGTGCAGATGACTGACGGCGAGACTCGACGCCGATGGAGTGTCGTCCGGTGGAGCCGACGCACGCTGAGGTCGTCTCGCGGTTCGCTGGAGCCTCCTCTCTCCGGCGACGTGTTCAGCTCCATCGGCTGGCCTCCTCGGCGGTCGCACTGCCGGCAGTCACTGCCGCCGCAGTCGCTGTCTGCATGCGTCCAGCGCGTACTGTCGTGTCTGCGTCGTCATGCATTGCCTAGGGTCCCAGTTGCATGTTGCATGGCCTGGTTTGGTAGCACAAACCATCGTGGGCACTATCCGGGTTTAGGCTGCCATAACTCCTCGCTACTATTTTTCTAGCATATTCTGACCACACGGTTGCGTTCGCAGCGTCGGTATTATGGTATGGTCCAGTTTTCAGGCAAAACGGACGACGCCCGGGTTTTGGGCTGTCGGCTGCCTGGCAGGCCTCACCGAGAAAACCTGCCAGCCTGAACTGAGCTATTTTCTGATTGGCTGATGAACTGAGTAACAAGCTCTACAGAGCTGGGGGGGGGGCTAGAACTTGGAGGGGTCNGTATCAGAGCCAGAGCGTAGCAGCAGCAGTAGAAGACTGACGAACAGGTGCCAGACAACGCCGGCGGACCTCCCATACGCGCCAGTGCAAGGGAAATGATGCCGGATTTTTTCTGACAGCATTGACCCTCCTGGTGGCGGCGTCAGAATGTTTCCCACGGCCACTGGGCCAGGGGAAATGCTGCCGAAATTTTTTCGGCAGCACTGACCCCCACGCGTGACGCGAGGAGGTGAGCGGCAGGCGGCGTCTGACGTCTGTGGGCGACGACGCACACGGCAACGTCACCCAGTTGCAGTGACTGGCACCACCAGCAGCAGCAGGCAAAAGCAGTAGCTCGCAGCAGCCCGCAGTAGCAACAGCTCGCAGCAGCAGCAGCAGCAGCAGCAGCAGCAGCAGCTCGCAGCAACAGCAGCAGCAGCGTGCAGCAACAGCAGCAGTGTGCAGCAACAGCAGCAGCCCGCAGCAGCAGCCGGCTGCAGCAGCCCGCAGCAGCAGCAGGCAGCAGCCGTAGCACGCAGCAGCTGCAGCAGCGTGCAGCAGCAGCAGCGGGCTGCAGCAGCTGCTGCAGCGAGCTGCTGCAGCAGCAGCAGCAGCAGCGAGCAGCAGCTGCCAGCCGCGGCTGCTGCTGCCCGCTGCTCGCAGCGAGCGAGCAGCGAGCAGCAGCCCGCTGCTACCAGCGAGCAACAGCTCACTGCTGCTGGGCGAGCAGCAGCCCGCTGCTCGCAGCAGACAGCGGGCTGCTGCCCGCTGTGACAAGGAAAAAAAAAAAAAGAGACAACAAAAAAAATCCCCCCCCCGCAGCTCGCTGCAGCAAGCAGCTGCTGCAGCACGCAGCAGCTGCAGCAGCACTCAGCTGCAGCAGCAAGCTACAGCAGCTCGCTGCTGCAGCAGCAGCAGCAGCAGCCACAGCAACTGCTGCAGCTCATAGCACGAGTAGTAGCAGCTGCAGCACCCGCAGCAGCAGCAGCAGCAAACAGCTGCAGCAGCAGGAGCAGCAGCAGCAACAGTAGCAGCAGCTGCAGCAGCAGCTGCAGCAGCAGCAACAGCAGCAGCAGCAACAGTAGCAGCTGCTGCAGCAGCATCAGCACCAACAGCAGCAGCGGTGGCCCCAACATTCGCCACTGCTGACGTCAGCACCCCTCTGCTGACGTCACTGCTGACGTCACTGCTGACATCATCAACAAAAAAAGGAGGAGGGTGAAAGGGGAAAGGGGGAAGGCCAGAGGAGTGGGTAAACTTCCCACTCCCCCAACCTCTTGTTGAAGCAGCAACACAAAGACAACAAAAAAAAAGACACCAAGGCATGGCTGATAGTCCAGGCGAGGGGAGGTCCTCCTCTGATGGGGGGACCCCCACCCCTCCTTTCTTGCAGCAATTGCTGCAGCAGCAGCAGCAGCAACAGCAGCACCCGCCGCCGTTGCAGCAGCAGCAGCCGCCGCCGCCGCAGGACCAGCAGCTGCCGCCGCCGCCGCCATTGCAGCAGCAGCCGCCGCCATTGCAATAGCAGCAGCCACCGCCGCTGCAGCAGCAGCAGCCGCCGCCTCTACAGCAGCAACCGCCACTGCTACAGCAGCAGCAGCCGCCGCCCATACAGCAGCAGCCACCGCCTCTGCAGCAGCAGCAGCCACCGCCCCTATAACAGCAGCAGCAGCAGCAGCCCACTGGTAACGTTGGTGGCACCCCTAACCCACTCGCTGCTCTTCAGCAACAACTCGCCGCCTTGACACAGCAGCTTGCGGCGCTACAGTCAGTCGCCTCCCAAACCGCCACCAGCGCACTGCCGTCGTTCGTCCCTCCAGGGCACGCTAGCCCCGCGGTGTCCGCCGCCACATACTACTTAGCATAATAGCAGACTCAGCGCCAACGGCAGACAGTGACCTCCGTCCTTGGCCACACTCTGGGTGCCTGCCGTAGGCAGAAGGACTTTGAGACTCCGCCACCGCCGCTTCAGGCCGGCGAGCAGTTCCGGAGCTGGGAGCTCAGCTTCCGGATCTGGGCGCAGGGTGAGGGTCTGTGGGCCTACTACACCCTCCCCTACGACTCCACCCAGGCCGACCAGCTATATGACGCTGGTCGCGCCGTCCGCGCCCTTGTACCCGTCGCCCCTCCAGCTTCCCGCCTTGCCCTGGAGCCCTTCCTCGGCGACTTCACCGCTGGCGCCATCCCAGACCCGGCAGCCGCCTGGCACGTCCTCACCAGACCCCATCGCCTGTCTAGTGACGCTGAGATCAGCCGCCTGCTCCGGGAGTTCAACTCCCTCCACATGGGGGAGGCCGAGACGGTCACTGCCTACTGGCAGCGAGCGGAGGACATCCTCCGTCGACTCGGCAAGTCGGCTCCACCCCCACTGTCCGCGCTCCTCACCATCAAGCGCGGCGCCACCAGCGCATACGCTGACGTCTTCGTCCACTATCCTCAGGACGTCCTCACCACCATGGAGGCCCAGGGCACTCTCATGCCTTGGGCATACGAGCTCTTCCTCCGCATTGAGGAAGCTCGCCAGGAGTCCCAGCTCCATCGCNGAGCGCCGCCTCGCCTCTGCCGCCGTCGCTACTGCTGGTCCTACCACTCCGACCTCGTCCAGCACCGCTCCCACTCCGAAGACTCCGCCCGTCCTGCAGCCACCCGCGTCGCAACAATACTACCCGCAGCAGTGCTACCCTCAGCCGTCGGCACCTCCGCTGCCCTCGTCGGCTCAGTCACCCTACTACCCGGGCTCCGGCACCGTCACTCCGCATTCAGTCTACACTCCTGGGCCGTCATCCCGAGAGCGTCAGCTGGAGCAGTTCATCGCGCTCCAGCTTGGCCTCCCTCGCCCTCCTCCCCAGGGAAGTGCGAGTTGCGTCACCTCCTGCCCTCCCGCCCATCCCTGCATGACTGAGACTGAGTTGCGGTCGTGTCCAGTCTCCTCGTCTCTCTCGTCGTCCACCCCACTCCTTGACGACATTGCATGGCTTGACGACTGGCAGTCTCGTTTCGCGCCTCCGTCCACCGTGTCCGCGTCCCTCGCGTGTTGCCATGTGACCATGACTGATCTGGCGACCCCTGTCCAGGACCCTGCTGAGACCTGGATCATCGACTCCGGGGCCACGCATCACATGACGGCCTCTCGCGAGGCCTTCATTATGCTCGGTCCCGTCGCCAATGTCTCCGGTGTTCGGACGGGCTCCGGACAGGTGTTGCCGGTCCGTGGGGTAGGCGTTGTTCGTTTCCGTGGTCCGGCCGGTGACGTCTTTTTGACCGATGTTCTCTTCGTCCCTGGTCTCTAGCTCAGCCTCCTGTCCGTGACTGCCCTTGACCGCATGAGCATGGACGTTGTGCACTCACGTGGTGTCGGCACTGTGTTGTTACGTCCGTCGGGTCTTGTCGTACTGCACGCCACCGCTTGTGGAAACTTATGGCACGTTCCCCGCCTCGCTTCTTCCCCTCCCGTCTCCTCCCCGTCGGCTGCGACAGGTCATGTGTTCGTCACCAGCACGCTTTCTCCTCAGCACACCCGCCTCTTGCACCGCCGCCTTTGTCACGTCCACTCTGCCGCAGTAGAGAGCATGCTCCGCACCCAACCGGCCAAGGGCCTTGATCCGGAGACCTTCCCTCTCCCATGCCCCACTGAGTGCATTGACTGCGCTCAGGGAAAGATGCACCGGTCCACGTACCCCCTCTCTTCCTCCCGGGCGTCCGCCCCCCTTGACCTTGTCCACTCGGACGTCATGGGTCCTCTCCTCACTGAGTCCGTTGGCGAGCATGGCCGCTATGTCCTCACTCTGACGGACGACTACTCCCGTTACCGTTGGGTCTTCTGCCTTCGGCAGAAGAGCGATGTCGCCCGAACCATTCAGGACTGGCTTGTCCTCGCGGAGCGCGAGTGTGGCCGCCCCCTACGTCGCTTTCGCTCTGATCGCGGTGGCGAGTACCTGGGTGAGGCCACGACCTTTCTCGCCTCCCGCGGTATCCGCCATGAGACGTCTGCGCCCTACACACCCGCCCAGAACGACGTCTCCGAGCGGTGGAACCGCACCATGGCCGACGCCGTCCGCACCATGCGGGTCGAGTCAGGTCTCTCCGATGGCTTTTACTTTGAGGCCATGACCTACATGACCTGGGTCTGGAACAGGGTTCCCCACGGTCCCCTTCCCCGCCAGTCCACGCCCTATCAGCACTGGTGCGGTCGGCGTGCTGACCTCCGCCCGGCTCGCGTCTGGGGCTGCGTAGCCGTTGTGTGGCTGCCCACTCCGCAGCAGGGTGGCAAGCTTACCCCCGCGGACGCCCCTGCACCTTTCTCGGTGTGTCTCGTCAGTCCAAGGCCTGGCGCTTCTGGGAGCCATCCCGACACTGCATCGTCGAGTCCCGCGATGCCCTCTTTTTCGAGGACCTGTTTCCCCGCGACCTCATCCGCTCCGGCTCGTCCGTGTCCCTCCCGTCGCGTGGGGGAGTGGTGAGTCCGTCCTCCGTCCTGTCGCTTCCGGGTGACACATCACCCCGTCCCTCTGAGCCGGTAGCCCCGGTCGCGGCCGCTGGCCCCTCCGAGCCAACTGACCCAGTCGCGTCTACTGTCCCCTCCGGGTAGGCAGCCCCAATCGCATCCGCTGGCCCATCCGGGCCGGCAGCCCCAGTCGCGTCCGCTGGTCCCTCCGGACCGGCAGCCCCAGTCGCGTCCGCTGGCCCATCCGGGCCGGCAGCCCCAGTCGCGTCCGCTGGTCCCTCCGGGCCGGCAGCCCAAGTCGCGTCTGCCGGCTCCTCCGGGCCGGCAACCCCAGTCGCATCTACTGGCCCCTCCGGGCAGGCAGCCCCAGTCGCGTCCGCTGGTCCCTCCGTGCCGGCAGCCCCAGTCGCGTCCGCTGGTCCCTCCGGGCCGGTAGTCCCAGCCGCTTCCGATGGCCCCCCCGGGCCGACGTCTCCAGTCGCGTCCGCTGGCCCCTCCGGGCCAGCAGTCCCAGACGCGTCCACTCGCCCCTCTGGGCCGGCAGCCCCAGCTGCGCCCGCTGGCTCCCCTGGCCCAGCAGCGCCTGTTGCGTCTACTGGCTCCTCCGAACCAGCAGCACCGTCCGCCTCCGTCGGCCCGTCGGACTCAGCACCATCTTCTGCCCGACCGCGCTACACACGTGGCCCAGGCGGCAGCCTCCGACCTCGGCCAACTGTGAGCGCGCAGACTGTCGCTCCCCGTTCCGTGGCGCCTCGACCCCCTGTGGCTCAACGTGTCTCCTCCACTCCCACGGTCGTGAGTGGGGACCCTGGCACAAAGGCTCTCGGCCTGACCACTTCTGCCATTATCGCAGACCTTCACCCGGGCTCTGCATTGGGGTACGCCATGCTTCTTCACGAGCATCGGCATGCTGTCGTGGCCGCACTCGCACGCNTGCCAAGTGGGTCTTTCGGCGTAAGTGGAAGCCTGACGGATCCTTGGACAAGTACAAGGCCCGTCTCACAGCAAAGGGGTTTGCTCAGGTCCCTGGGATCGACTACGACCAGATCTTCGCCCCAGTCGGCCGGTTCTCCACTAGCCGGGCATTGTTCAGCCTGGTTGCCCAGCACGGGTGGGAGCTGCATCAGATGGACGTGAGCAACACATTCTTCCATGGCTCACTGGAGGGTGAGGAGCTCTACATGACGCAGCCCCCAGGCTTCGACGATGGCACTGGGAGAGTTTGGCGGCTGCGGAAGGCCCTCTATGGTCTAAAGCAGTCGCCTCGGTGCTGGAACCAGGAGATCAGCAGTACGCTTCTCCGTGGCGGCCTCCAGCGCAGCACCGCTGACCTCGCACTGTTCATCAGCCCGCGAGGTCAGACCTTCGCCGCGGTCCTGGTCTACGTCGACGATCTCCTCATTGCGTCACCAGACGCGACAGCCATCCAGCACGTCAAGGACCTACTGCACGCTGCCGACCAGATGAAGGATCTCGGTTCTGCCCGAGTCTTCCTGGGCATGGAGCTCGAGCATGATCGCTCTCAAGGCGTCCTGCATGTCCACCAGGCTGCCTATGTGCAGACCCTGTCAGCCCGCTTCGCCGAGGACTTGCCCCTCGTGCCGAGCGCTTCCTCACCCATGTCACCCGATGGCCAGGTGCAGTTGAAGAGTCATGACCCAGCTGTTGTGGGGGAGCCAGTTGATGTGACCACGTATCTGCGGGTCATCGGGTCACTGATGTTCCTGGCGACGACGACGCGTCCAGACATCGCGTTCGCCGTTAACCTCCTAGCCCAGTTTTCTCAGGAGCCGCGTCACCTCCACTTTGAGGCCGCGATCCGAGTACTGCGCTATGTCGTCTCGACCCCTCGGCGAGGCCTCATGTTCCGCCGTCAACAGTCCGTCGTTGCAATGGGTTACACCGACAGCGACTGGGCCGGCAGTCCAGACGGTAAGAGTCGCACTGGCTGGAACTTTCTGGTCGGGGGCACAGCTGTGTCCTGGCGCAGCGGCAAGCAGGGGTGCATTGCACGCAGCACTGCTGAGGCTGAGTACGTGGCCCTTGGCTCAGGCGCGTGTGAGAGCGTGTGGTTGCGTCGTCTGTTGTCCGAGTTGCGTCAGTCTGTCGCATCCATCACCTTGCATTGTGACAATGAGAGTGCCATGGCCATCGTAGACAATCACGGTGTGCATCACACTCGCACAAAGCACATCAATGTTGAGTATCACTATGTGCGTTCGTTGTTGCACGACGGCAGCATCAGCATCGTGTGGGTTGAGACAGCACGGCAGCTGGCTGATTTCCTGACCAAGGCACTGAAGCGGGACTCGTTTAAGAAGGCTGTGAGTTCAGTCGGTGTGCGACCGTGACTTGCTTTCTTTGTCTTTACCTGCACTTGTGCATGTCCTGGGGGAGTCCGTGTATTGACCGTGTCTCTGCCCGCCCATGTGCACTACGCCTGTGAGTCATGGGGGAGTGTTGGTTTTTTACGCTCATTGTGCTCTGTTGTGTCCTCCCGGCTTGTGTACATCGACGTGCAGATGACTGACAGCGAGACTCGACGCCTATGGAGTGTCGTCCGGTGGAGCCGACGCACGCTGAGGTCGTCTCGCGGTTCGCTGGAGCCTCCTCTCTCCGGCGACGTGTTCAGCTCCATCGGCTGGCCTCCTCGGCGGTCGCACTGCCGGCAGTCACTGCCGCCGCAGTCGCTGTCTGCATGCGTCCAGCGCGTACTGTCGTGTCTGCGTCGTCATGCATTGCCTAGGGTCCCAGTTGCATGTTGCATGGCCCGGTTTGGTAGCACAAACCATCGTGGGCACTATCCGGGTTTAGGCTGCCATAACTCCTCGCTACTATTTTTCTAGCAGATTCTGACCGCGCGGTTGCGTTCGCAGCGTCGGTATTATGGTATGGTCCAGTTTTCAGGCAAAACGGACGACGCCCGGGTTTTGGGCTGTCGGCTGCCTGGCAGGCCTCACCGAGAAAACCTGCCAGCCTGAACTGAGCTATTTTCTGATTGGCTGATGAACTGAGTAACAAGCTCTACAGAGCTGGGGGGGG
>SZWC01005896.1:115559-137955 GCA_023375785.1 Penium margaritaceum
GGGAGCGGGGGGGGGGGGTCCCGTCCGCCCCTCTGACCCGGCCCCTCCGTCGGTCGGCCGACGGGGCCGACGGGGCTGAGGGGGCCCACAGGGCCGACAGGCCGAAGGGACCCACGGGGCTGACGGGCCCCCTCCAAAGGGCCCCTCGGAGGGGCTCGGCGGGGCCCTCCGAGGGGCCCGTTGAGAAGGGGAGGAAAAAAGGGGGGGAGGGGGGTGGTGCGAACGGGGCCGACAGGCCCCTTCAGAGGGCCCCTCCTCAGAGGAGGGCTGCGAGGCCCTCCTCGCAACGTGGGATCATGTGGGATCATCCACCTTTAGGACATCCTGTATTTCAGGTGTGAGAGGTGTGGAGGCCGTGGGCACTACGCCAAGGAGGTCAGTGAACCGCTCCCCCACAACACGCGCATATCGGGCCTGATGCAACAGAAGTATCCGATGTCTGCGGTCTCGCACGGTCTACATGCCAAGAAACAACGCCGCAGGACCAAGGTCTTTCATCCTATAGGAAGTCTGTAGGACCACCTTGGCCTCCTTCATGGCCTCCATGGAAGGAGATGCGATCTGAAGGTCGTCCACATAGACCAGGATGGCGGTGAACCGCTCAGGCGTCCGTCGGATAAAGAGAGAGGGATCTGCCTCGCTTTGTACATATCTTGAGCGAGGGAGAGTGCCAGTGATCTCCTGGTTCCACCACCAAAGAGAATTCTTGAGGTCGTACAATGAATTGCCAAAGCTCCGTACCTTGTCAACGTCCTCAAAGCCTGGTGGCTAAGCCACGTAAATCTTCTCATATAGAGAGCCATGGAGGAACGCATTATTCACGTCCATCTGGTGCAGTTCCCAGTCATTCTAAGCCATTACACCAAACAGAGCACGAGCTGAGGTGATGCGGCTGATAGGGGTAAAGTTGTCAGTGTAATCGATGCCCTCGATCTGAGAGTACCCCTTGAAGAGCGAGCGAGCCTTGTGGCATTCCAGTGAGCCGTCCCACTTCACTTTCTTGTGAAAGAACCACTAGACATGAATAGCCTTCCTCTCAGGTGGAAGGTCGACTAGCTCGTAAAATCCGTGCTCTCGGATGGCACGAAGCTCATCCTCGCAGGCAGCATGCCAAGCGTATGCATCCTCTGATGAGAGAGCTTCCCTCACTATGCCTGGATGAGGTGCCATAGAGGGAGAGTTCTGAGTGGCAAGTGCACACGCCTCAGTGCTGGACCTAACGACCACAAGGTTAGCTGCTGCATCATAAGCGATATGAAACTCACAAGTGACGAGATCATGCCCTACAAGGCATGCTCGATGTTCCTTTGTGTGAGCACTGCAGACACTTAGGGCTAGGGCCTTTTTGCTGGGATCACCACTCACGATGCTGCGAGTGGAGCACCTGGGTGCGAGATCCGACACTCGCTGGACTCTGGAGACCAATGGTCGAAGACGACCGTCGGGCTCAAGCGAGTAACCTGGGCTCGAGGGGCTCACCTGAAGCCTAGAGACAGGCACAACCACAGGTGGTGAGGGCTGAGGCAAAGGAGCAGGTGATGTAGTGTGAGGAGATGCGTGTGTGGGAGACACGGGACTAGGTGTGATAGTAGGAGAAGGAGTCGAGGGAAGACCACACACAGAGGCAGGAATACTAATGGACACATGTACATAATCATGGATATGTGTGGGATGCGAGGGAACAGGGGTAGAAGTCGGCTGTGCTGGAGAGGTCTTCGGGCTGACAGCGATGATCGTTGGGTCATCAAAAGCCTGAGACCGAGAAGTGGAGGGGGCTCGAACGGCCACATTAACTGGGTGAGAGGTGCTTGCAGGCCCAGACTCCCCCATCTGTCAAGAAGCCTCACACGTACGAACGTGCGTGATGGACAGCAACGTGATCGAGGTTAGATCACGGTAGATGAAAGACTCAAAGAAGAGCACGTCGCGGGACTCAACGATGCGACGACGGACGGGGTCCCAAAAATACCCGCCTTCGACCACGGGGAGATGACCACGAAGGCACACAAACGACCCCACGGCGAGACCTTAGACCCCTGCTGGTCCTTGGAGTACCACACAGAAGCTAAGGATCCCGAGCGAGTTACAGATCAGTACGGTGGCCAAACCAGAGCTCGTATGGTGGGACGTGGTCCGAAAGGGGACCGTGCATTAGGCGGTTCCAGACCGACGTTATGTAGGCGAATCCTTCAAAGGCGAAGGACTCCGAGAGACCGCAATCAGACCGCATAGTGCAAACTGCATCTTCCATGGTTCGTTTTCAGTGCTAAGAGACATCGTTTTACTAAGGAGTAGCAAGAGCGGAGACCTGGTGAAAAATCCCGTGCTCAGCAAAGAAGATATCCATCTTGCCAAGAAACTCGCCGCCGCAACCCAAGCGGAAGGTATGTAGTGTGTAGCGAGACTGACGCTCAACCATCACTAGCCAAGGGCGAACCGCGAGAGCGGCGTCACTCTCTTGGCGCAGGCTATAGACCCACCGCATTCGAGTGAAGTCATCAGTCATGGTCAGGACGTATCGGTTCCGATCGGACAGAGACTCGACAGGAAGAGGTCCGAGAAGGTTCGAATGGACTAACTCAAGAGGACAAACTGCGCCAGAACGGGAGTCAGGGTAGGTAAAACGATGCATCTTACCCTGAGTGCAGAAGAGACAGTTGGCCTTGTTGAAGATTTGCCCCTCTGCATGCCCAAGTGCGGCACCGGGAGGTGCCAACGAGCTGCCAGAGAGAGGAAATTCCTCGTCGTTGGATCTAAAGACTCGAGGATTGCTCGGATCCTAAAATAGAGGATTGCCCCTGAAAGTTGACAAGTGGCTGAATCCGGTGGAAGTTGTTTCACATGATTCGAACAAGTAACGAGGGAGATATGAGCTTCCAAAGTTGGGGTGTGCGCGACGGCTCTGGGAGTCGGCCGCGGTTCGACTGGAGGTGGATAGTCCACCTGACCGAGTAACAAAAGTCCATCTAGAGATTTTGCTCCGGAAGGGTTGCCGAGGCGTCCGGCGAATGATCCGCCGGATGCCAGAAGTGCAGTTTGTTACTGAGGGACTTCGCCAAATCTCTGGCTCGGCGTCCGAAACTCAGTAGTACGTTTTGTTACTCGGAGACTTGGTCAAAATTCTGACTGCAGGTCCGCGAACAGGTTTCAACCCACATCAATCCCCATCACCAAACTCGATGATTAACTCATCGAAACAGACCCCAAAGGTGCAAGGGGCACCGCCACTACGTGTAGGGCCATCTGCGCCTCCAGAATGGCGTTTTGATGGGTTCTTGATGTGTGAGGGCGCTTCGGCGGGCGACGTGGTGTGCGTCGCCAACGGAGCGGCTGGTTTGGGGTGCTGCGCTTCGGATGACGTAGCGGAAGCTACGGTAATCCGAATTGCGCACGGTTTGGTGCGTTGGAGAGCTCATGACTAGCCCTACAAATGTTCAAATCATGTCCATGTCCAAAAATGAATGCAAAATAGCGTTATTCCCTTCGCAAAAGTGACTGTCTCGCAATTGTCTTCCACTTCCAGAAACATAGCGTGAGGCGACCAGAAAGCTCACGCTTAGACTCAGAACCTGCACAAAAGTAGCCGTGAACGTAGAAGGCTAGTCAGGCCACGTTGGAACTGCCTCCACCCGGGGGCAAGTTTCTGACAGGTCTTGGGCGGCTTCTCCAAAGAAGCCGCGTCAAGACCAAGGGCGGGCTGTGTCCGAATGAGCTTCGACACAATGTTGGAGCCCACATGAAATAGGCGACAATGCACCAATCGCTGGTGCTCAGCAGACAGAACGCCAGTGAAAAAAACACGGGTAGGAGGAGAGGGAGAGTAAGAAGGAGAAGAAATCCAAGAGACACGATACAGATCATCCACAATAGAGGCACAAAGAACAATAGTACGAGTATCAATAGCAGTCACAGTCGCAGAGTTTGCAGTGTGCTCCACAAGGAGTCCATCAGTGTGCAGGCACGTTCAGAAAGCAAACTAAGCTCAAGGTCAGGTACAAAAAACACCTTGAAAAGATACTGCGGGTCAAACGGACCATCGAAGCACACAAGTCCAACACCGTGGACCGGCAAGGACTGTCCAGAGCCTGTGCGAATGGATCGAACAGACGCAACAGGATCGAGAACAACGAAGGCACTATGACGACAGGTCATGTGATGAGTGGCACCAGAATCGATGATCCAAGATCCAACTGAATCACGACTAGAGGACGTCACTGTACAACAGGCAATGGAACAACAGGTGGGGAGGAACGACGAAGGACACACAGGTGCGGCTCATGAATTGAATCGGTATTGTCAGGCCCATCGTCATCACATGCCAGCTATAACCCCCCTACACGAGTCATCAGGAGCGACAAGAACAGACAAACAAATAGTATCTGAACCACTCGGCTGTGACAACACACTCGCATCTCCCCAAAAGCAAAGTGCCACAATGTGACGGAGCTCGACGATGGTACGGTCACGCGGGTCCGAGTTGCCACTGCTCGCCGGTGAGGAAACGGGAACTGCTGTAGTCATGATCTCCGTGCGACCGGAGGCTATGCTGCTCGACGCAACCCGTTGCGTGTGTACAGCCTGAAGACCGTGGGTGATCCGCGCCGAGTCAAGCGGATGCTGGTACTTGGTGTAGCGATGAGCGCCTCCATAGTTGTAGCACTGGATAGTGCTTCCACTGCTGTTGCTCGATGACTACTGCTGATGCGAATGCTGCTGGCCCGAACCACGTTTCTTCTTACCCTTCTTCCCCTGTGCTATGACTGCCACACCCTGCATCTGAGTTGGGGTAGCCGGGGTGGAAGGGGAAGAGGAGGGTGTAATAGAGGATGGAGAAGTGATCTATACAGGGGCGTCGGCGGCAATGCGATGACCGCTACAGCAAGGGAACTCTCCTCATGGGCCACGACTGCCTCGCGAGTGGAAGTCACCTGGAGGAAGAGCTAATGCACCCAAGGAAGAAGCTTAAGGGAGGTGGAGAAGGGCTTGAACACGGCGTTGCTATACTCTGAGAAGATGTCTGCGTGCTCAAGACAGACTCTGATCATGAGCGTGCGATGCGCCTAGAGCACTGTACCTCATGAAGTCCCAAGGCGCGTGTAGATGCACAAGGCATGCCGCCATTAATCAGCTGCAGACTCGGCAGGTCCCTGACGAAGGGAGTGGAAAGTGCAAATGTGAGCCATGTGGTTGGTGTGCGTTTTTGTAGCAAGCAGAGATAGTACCAGTCCTAGCTCCCACGCGGATCAGCACCTACGCTCGTGCCGGCCACTCCACGAAAAGGGCGAAAGTCCACGACAGTCTCATGCGGCATAGCGTAAAGGAGTCCGCGCATCGCCCGAGCCGCTGTCAGTTCCTCAGCACAGTCCGTAACCTGGTACAGACCGTGATAGTAGGACCATACCCCCTCTGAAGTGGCCCAGACCTGGAAGAGAGTCTCCCTGCAGTCAAAGCCGTCCTCACCGACATAGCGCGGGAGCGGTGTCTCGAAGTCCTTGGGTTGCCGCTTCCTGGGGAGAGCAACCACAGGCTGGGAGGAACGAGGAATGGGAAAGACACCGGGGCGAGGAAAGTCGCTGAGGTAGGGATCAGGTGAGGGTCGGATATCCGGAACAGAGATCCGGGACGCGTCTAAAGCTGGTGGAGACGCTCCTGAAATACGCGAATCTCCCTCTCATGGGTGTCATCATCCATCCTTGGCATGCCAGGGTCCTTATCCAAAGGATCGAAAAGTGGCGGGTCCTGTCCTTTTTCTCTCCTTTGTAAATACTGACCGTTGTGCAGAAGATATGGCACCGTCGACTCCTCCCGATGTTTGCTGTGGGGCCGTGGACTGACCACAAAAATGATCAGTGAGCGCACGGATGGCATCAGTCTGATGCTGCTGCTGACGATGTATCTCATCCTACTAACTCCGCAGATCGACAATGGCCTGCGAGCATGGGCTCATGACCCCTGAGGAGGAGGAGGGATCTGCTTGTCCTTTGCCCTCGTCGCCGGTCGGAGCCATGTTAGCGCTCACTATGGACCGGGATGTCAAACTGGTCGGATTTGAGAACCGTCAGCGGTTCTCCAAGAGTTGAAATGTTGGCATTATTTTACTTTCCGACCCCAAAATTTGACTAAGGCAGGAGCTGATGCCAGTAGGGATTTGTTGACATCAGCAAGGACCTGATGACGTGAGCAAACAAAATGCTGACGCCAGCACAGTTTTTTTGGTTACTGGTTGACAACCCTCGTGGCTATTTGGCGGTTGCTCGGTGGCAGCCACGCGAAAGCTGCGTGGAAGCTCCGTAACACCTTTTGCTCGGCTGCTGCTGCTGTTGCGCCTGCACCTGCAACAGCAGTCGTGCCACTGCTTGTGCAGCTGTGGCAACAGCTGCACACTGCTGCTACGGCGTGGCACTGCTGTGCGCTGCTCTAGCTGTGCGCAGCTGGTACTCCGTGCTGTCGCTGCCGCGTTACTGCTGCTGTTGCTTGCTACTTTTGCTACTCCTCAATGCTGCCGCTGATGCTGCTCAATGCTGCACCTGTTGTGTGGTGCTACTTGCTGCTACTGCTGTTGCTGCCTGCCGCCGCCGCTACCGTCGTTGCGTAGCGTTGTTACGTGCTGGTCCTGCTGCGTGCTGCTATCACCGCACGTTGCTGCTGCCCGATGCCGCTTGCTGCGGTTGCGGCCTGTTGTCACTGCTATCGGCGCCAATGCGAGCAGCTGCTAGCTGCTGCCGCTCGCTGCGCCTATCACCTGCTACTGCTAACGGGTGCTACTGATGCACTCTCACCTGCTGAAGGTGGGTGACGTCGCCGGCAGTCGGATGTCGTCAACAGGTCCCTGTGGATCGGGTGCAGCGGTGATGCTCACTGCTGCTGCTCTGCTACGTCTCTACTGTGCAGTTCGGTGAGAACTGTCTCACCGCTCTGATACCATGAGAAGATGTGTGGAAGCCTCCTAGCGACACAACCGCTGACTAGGCGTAAGTGCCTGGTCGGATGGTGATGTCAGTCACAAGTCATACACACAACGGCAAGGGTCTGGCTAGGAGACAGAAGGCAAAGTGTCAGAATGCTTCAATAGCATTTGCATAGAGAAATGACAAATGGCAAGTCCATGGCATAAGTAATTTCCATGGCGCGTGGCGGGTGTCGCACACGCCAGCACAAGGTCTGTCCTAAAACCGGCACAAAACTGTTATTTTGGTCGTAACTCAGTGCAGACATGTCAAAACGCTATGCCATCTGAACCTAGACGTGCAGAACCACAAGCCACATGTTATGACTGGTCACATACATGCATCCGACATCAAACGATGGACACACCATGCGAAAACATGCAAATCGGGCCCACACCCAGTCCACCAATAATCTCCTACGTGCTGCAGAAAAATTACAGGAGGTCCCAAGCAGCGTCCAGAGCTCTGGGACGGTTGTCAGTCAGCTCCAAGCTGGCAGTCCACCACAAGACGATGCACCGGTACCACTTGGGTCCGTATTAGGGATCTGCACGGGCATGGACACGGCCGAGTGGTCGTGTATAATAAATTGTATAGGTCGACAGGAACATCACAAATCACAGCACAAGTCTCAGCTACGACATCATTACTTGGTGTGGCCGTTAGCCTCCTAGCCCCACGCCGATCATCAAGGGGTACTTTTACCTCCAAAGGCCCTCATCATGTCATTAGTAAAGGGCTTTAGTAGAAAGGCCACCTTCAGACATACCTCTTCATGAAGAGGTACTTTCTTACATCATCAAAAGGGTACATACCCCTTCGCTGTCAGCAGCAGCTTCAGGGCCAAGAAGACACTACACTATTGAAGCCCTTGAGTTTTAATACCTCATTACACACAATTGCGCCAGTGCCCTTGCACTGGGAGTTGGTTTCTACATTCAAGCTTAGTATAAGTAGTGGGAGCTGGCACAAGTGGTTTGAGCTCCTTCTCTCATGTCCTGACAGTGTTGGGGTGTATGGCGGTGTTCCCAACTTGTAGGTGACACTCTCCTTTCTGAGTCTTCACTGGTTACAATGTTCCAGTGAGTTGTGTAAGTCTAGGGTCATCCCTAGCTTTGTAGTGCTGATTGAATGTCTATTCATGCTTATGTAGAGTGTGCATAAGGTGTTTTTACCAATCTATGCGAGACCGGTAAATCTGTGTGAATGCCTATTGTGAGTTTGCACTAGGAATGTTACATGTAAGAAAGTCCATTCTTCTGTTGTGTGATAAACGGATGACTCATTGGAAGACCGTCTGTCTGCTAATCAAGTTCTACTTGACAGTGTTCAATTTTACTCTTAAAGTTCAGGAGCAAGTTCAACCCCTTGCCCTTTCAAATTCCAACATGGTATCAGAGCATCAAATGGGACCCTGGTGTACAAGTGAGCCACACATTCTATGTGCATATTGAGGACAATCATTTATCTTCGTGAGGATCGCCTTCAACTAGAGTCTTCACTGAGAACCTCGAAGTCTCCTAGAAAGAAAGGTTTTACGCCTTCTGCAAGCAACAAGACCATCAACATCCAAGTGTTATCAACCACGCACGTACTCCATGGATGAACAACATCAGAGATTTATGGCAGAGACACAGGTGATGAAATCAGAACAGGCGGCCACGGAAGCGCAAGTACAAGTCTTGAAAGCAAATCTACAAGTACGTAAAGTTAAAACAGTCCAAGCGATGAAGGCTTATGAGGCAGCACAAAAGTCCATCGCAAAGGCAGAGGCTCATGTGGCCTTTAACCGTCGATAGCTGGAGTAAATGAAATGGCAACGTACCACGTTATACGACAACATACAAAAAGAAATAGATGTATGAGTGGCCGGAATAAAGAGGTCGTTTGAAGAGGATTGCACACAACTACATGCGGGCAGTGTAGTGCAAAGTCTGGGAGTACAACAAGATGCACAACAAATAGCAACACTTTCTCCATTCAATGTAGCAGATGCTCAAGTGCGAACAACATGACAATGGAGTACTTTCTCATCGACGGTGGCACCAAGTGTTTCGAATCCGATGATGTTCACCTTGGTACCTCTCATTTCACAAGAAACTTAAGAGAAAATTTTATCTAAGGTGATCCACGACCCTACGCAAGATACTCCAAAGGTAGTGGCAGTTTTGGAACAATCAGCCCCTAACGAGGTAGACATGGCGATGAGCTCACTCCTGAAGGCCAGGTGTGCACCAAATGAAGCCCGGAATGTTTCCATTTCGGCATCATTGACAGTAATTCACTCATCATTGAGTACAAAGTACAATGAGGTACAAGGGAGTGAATCACAACTACAACAGAATGACCGAGTCACTATTCGTTGGTCACCTAGAGCCACTGGCAAACGTGGCAACATTGTCACTTGCAAGTCTATGTCATCATCAGGAAGGAAGATGGTATTCTGTCTAAGCAAGGAACCAGCCATCTACAACAACTTTCATGTATCTCAATTTCAAAACTGGTCATCAGCAAAAACCTCAGTGCATATGAAGAAAACCGATCTCAGCGGATCCAAACCCCACAAACATTCACCATCTTCAATCAGTGATGTCGTAGTGTCAACACCCTTCAACCCTTTTACCATGCCTTGCAATGGCAGCAAATAATTCATCATCGCCGATTCCAGGTACCTCATCTTCGAGTGGCGAGCCTCCAACATTGATATACAGGTTAGCCGCTCTATCTCAAGCAGAACGTGCTACCAATTTTCCACGGAAGGAATTACAACAAGTATTTGTCAGAGACCTTACGAGACGTGTTTCCGCCACCAACGCGACAAATTCAACAGAAAATCATCGAAGGGGGAAAGCAACCGGGAATGTTTCATACTCTCATGGACAAGGAGAGAAGTGTTACGGATTCAGGGGGAGGACCCTTTCATTTGAAGCTGTAACACAACCAATGACTCTTCTCAGCCTCAAAATTCGAGTTCAAGACCACTTCTCAGAACAACACGGCAGCAATGCACTCGCCAATCCTCGCAAGGATATATTTGAGGACGTCAAAACTCAAAATTCTCTCAAAAATCAACAGGCAAAAGTGACATACCTGCCCAATTTCAGTTTACGAGTAACTTCAACAAATTCACGGGACAATTCACCGAAGCCTCCACACACTTCAGCCGTTCTCCAGCTTGAACCGCCATCAACTCTAGTTTCTGATCCTCAAGTCCTCGATTACTCTAAGTCTTGTGAAGTCATCCCTTCACCAACAATCTCTGGTGAAGTCCTGGCGCACCCGAAGCAGGCCTTTGGCCTTCACATTTCAAGGCATAAACTATGCCCCGTTTCAGAACTTGAAACGACCTTTTTTTTGGACGGACCGCAATAGCAAGGCACGGAGATCGACTTTTGGCTCCTTTCTGGCCGTGCGAGCCATTTCGCGCGACCCAAAAGGGCCACGCGCGATGTTTCGCCGGCCGATCGGCCCGTTCGGGCATGCCGACCGGCCTCCACCTCGCGCGAGCCTGACTAGGTATATGCGGAGCGCCACTGTTGATTGTGCGCGACCAAAAGAAAGTTTTGTCTCACAAAGAGCATGCAAGACGACACGTAGGTCATTGTGCGCATAATGGTTGTGCACACAATGGTGAGTGGCGACTCCCAGATACCTAGTAGGTATCTTTTTATCTTTTAGTTGATTTTACAGGATATGCTATAGCCTTGTCCTATTATATATTCATACGGGTCCTATTCTTTGTCAGAAGAAGGCTAGCTAATTTTTTGCTAGATGACATTTTGTTTTTGCAACAACTATTTATGTTATTCCCTCTGATATTTTTACTCAGAAAAAATCGGCCATCGTCGGATCGCCGCATCCAACGATCTGCTAGGTTCACATATGTGCGTATTTATTCGCAACAAAACTGCAAATTTCTCTCTTTGTAAATGTTTTTGCAAAGTGAAAGTCGTAGTAAGAAAGATATGCAAAAAATAGACATACCGTTATCTCTTCATCGTAGTAGTTTTCCGCCATCCGTTCGATCAATAGATCGAACGGCACCGGATCGGTTTAATAGTTCTTTATTCTTCTGCTTGTGCGAGTGACAACGGTTAGAAAAAAAGGTATTGCTTTCGGCTTACAGACTCGCGATTCATCGTGCGATAGGCCACGCACATTTTTTTAATGCGCACAACCGTCGCACGGTGTGCACAATGGAGGGACGCACAATGGAGAGTGGCGCTCCGCAGATCCCGAAAGGGTTTCGGCGATCGAACCGGCATGCCCCATCGCGTCCCATGGGCCCGGTTTACACATGGCACAATCATGCGCAATATGCCCGGGCGGACATCGCACACACGCCCCAAAAACGACAAAAGCGATGATGGCAACAACATCTGAACTTTGCACAACATTTATGTGTGAAATCTAAGTTTTCTGGACAACAACAGCCCAAATTTCAAAAATCTATTTCTCATTCGTTTCAACTCCAATTTCAACGAAACAAAAACCACCAGATTCCTCTTGTCATCAAGATTCCACCCAAGAAGACATATTCAGAAGAAGAGTCTCAAAATCTCATCATCTCTTTTTATCGAGGGCCTTTGGCAACTACTTCAAGTTCCCTACGATTAAATCCTCCGTCGTCAACACTTAACGGCTCCGTGTCATCCAGTAAAAAATGTTTTTATTCCTGCAAAGTTAAATCCTCCTCAACAGTGGTTCATTGTTCATTGATCAAGGGGGACTGTTGGAAATTGGTTGATCACAGTTCACGAGTCAAATTCTCTACATAAATTTGGCTAAGTACGGAGGCGCCATTTCGACAGCTTTTTCCATCTTTGAGTTCCGTGTTCAAGTCTCAGCTATGACATCATAATTTGGTGTGGCCCTTAGGTGTCTCCCACCTGTGTAGGGTTGTCCACCTTTAGGGCATCCTGTCTATCAGGTGTGAGAGGTGTGGAGGCTGTGGGCACTTCGCCAAGGAGATCACTTAAATGCTCCATCACAACACGTGTGTATCGGACCTGATGCAATAGGAGTATCCAACGTCTGCGGTCTTGCACGATCTCCATGCTAAAAAACACTGCTGCATGACCAAATTCCTTCATCATGTAGATAGTCTGGAGGAACGCCTTGGCCTCCTTTACAGCCTCCATAGAGGGAGATGTGATCAAGAGGTCGTCCACATAAACCAGGATGGCGGAGAACCGCTCAGGTGACTATTGGATAAAAAGAGAGGGATCTGCCTCGCTCTGTACATATCCCGCGTGAGTTAGGATTCCTGTCATCTCCTGGTTCCAGTATCGAGGAGACTGCTTGAGTCTATACAAGGACTTGCGCAAGTGCCAGACCTTGTCACCGTCCTTGAAGCCTGGTGGCTGGGCCACGTAGATCTCCTCATCCATAAAGCCATGGAGGAACGCATTGTCCACATCCATCTGGTACAGTTCCCAGTCATGCTGAGCCACCACACCAAACAGAGCGCGAGCTGAGGTCATGCGACCGACAGGGACGAAGGTGTCAGTGTAATCGATGCCTTTGATCTGGGAATAACCCCTCACGACCAAGCGATCCTTGTGGCGTTCTAATGAGCCATCCAGCTTCACTTTCTTACGAATAACCCACTTGACCTGAATAGCCTTCCTCCCAGGTGGAAGGTCGACTAGCTCGTAAACTCCGTGCTCTCGGATGGTACAAAGCTCATCCTCGCAAGCAGCGCGCCAGACGTCTGTGTCCTCTGATGAGAGAGCCTCCTTCAGTGTGCCCGGATCAGGCACCATAGAGGGAGAGCTCTGAGTGGCAATTGCACACGCCTTAGCGCTTGGCTTGACGACCACAAGATCAGCTGCTATATCAAAATCGATGCAGAACTTGCGAGTGACCAGATCGTGCCCGACAAGGCACGCTAGATGTACCTCTGTGTGATCTGTGCAGACACTAAGGCCTAGGGCCTTCGTGCTGGGGTCACCACTTGCAACACTACGAGTGGAGCGCCAAGGTGCGGGACTTGATGCTCGCTGGACTCGAGAGACCAATGGTCAAAGACGACCACTAGGCTGATGCGAGTATCCTAGGCTCGTAGAGCTCACCTCAGGCTCAGAGACGGGCACGACCACAGCTGGTGATGACTGAGACAAAGGAGCAGTTGATGTACTATGGGGAGATGCTGGTGAAGTCGTAGGGGACGCAGGGTTAGGTGTGAGCGAGGCAGCAAGAGCAGGAGTAGAGGTTGGCTCACGCACAGAGGCAGGAGTGCTGGTGGACATGGGTACAGAATAATGTGTGCCTGTGGGGTGCGAGGGAACATGGATAGAAACGGGCTAAGTCAGAGAGGTCTTTGGACCGACGGCTATGATCGCTAGATCATCAAGGGCCGGAGACCAAGAAGGGGAGGGGGCTCGAACGGACACATTTGCCGGATGTAAGATGCTCGTAGGCATAGACTCCCCCATCCGTCAAGAAGCCTTACACGTAGGAACATGCGTGACGGCCATTGACATGATGGTGGTCAGGTCACAATAGGTGAGAGACTCAAAGAAGAGCACATCGCGAGACTAAACAATGCGACGATGAGCGGGGTCCCAAAAGCACAAGGCCTTCGACCGTGGCGAGATGTCCACAAACGCACACAAGCGACCCCGCGGAGAGACCTTGGACCCCTGCTAGTCCTCGGTGTACCACACACAAGCCACGGAGCCCCAGACACGAGCGAGACAAAGATCGGCACGATGGCCAAACCAGAGCTCGTACAATGTAACGTGGTCCGGTAGGGGACCATGCGGACCGCACTCGGACCACATAATGCAAACTGCATCCTCCATGGTGCGGTTCCAGCGCTGAGAGACACCATTCTGCTGAGGAATAGTATGAGCGGAGACCTAGTGAAAAACACCGATCTGAGTAAAGAAACTATCCATCTCGCAAAGAAACTCGCCACCACAATCTGAGCAAAATGTGTGCGGCGTGTGGCGGGACTGATGCTCAGCCATCACTAGCCAGAGGCAAACGGCGAGAGGGGTGTCGCTCTTCTGGCACAGGCTCTAGACCCACCGCATCCGGGTGAAGTCGTCGGTCAGGGTGAGGACGTATCGGCCCCGATCGGACAAAGACTTGACAGGGAGAGGACCGAGAAGGTCCGAATGGACCAACTCGAGGGGGCAAAGTGCTCAAGATCAGGAGTCAGGGTAAGTGCCAAAATGCTTCTTACCCTGAGCGCAAAAACGATAGTCGGTCTTGGGCGACCTCTCAAAAGGGGCCGCGTCAAGACCGAGTGCGGGCTGTGTCCAAATGAGCTTAGACACAATATCTATGTCCACATGACACAGGCGGCGATGCAGGAATCACTGATGCTTAGAAGAGAGAACACCAGTGACAAACACACAAGCAGAAGGGGAAGGAGAGCGAGGAGAAGGAGAAGTCCAAGGAACGTGATACATGTCATCCACAACAAAGGCACAGAGAATAATGGTACAAGTATCAACAGCAGTCACAGTCGCAGAGTCTATAGTCTGCTCCACAAAGAGTCCCATCAGTGTGCAGGCACGATCATAAAGCAGGATGAGCTCAAGATCAGACACAAAAATCACCTGGAAGAGGTACAAGGGGCCAGACGCACCATCAAAGCACACAAGTCCAACACCTTGGACTGGTAGTAACTGATCAGAGCCTGTGCAAACGGAGCAAACAGACGCAACAGGTTCGAGAATGAAAAAATCATTATGACGACATGTCATGAGGTGAGTGGCACCGGAATCGATTATTCAGGTGCTACCAGCATCATGACTGGAGGACACCACTGTGCAACGGGCAATGGAACACTCGGCCTCAGAAGGATGCTGAGCAGCAGGCAAGGAGGCACAACGAAGGGCACGAAGGTGGGAGTGAGGAATCCAATCAATACTATCAGGTCCATCATCATCATATGCCATCTGTGCCCTCCCATGCGAGTCATCACGAGCGACAAGAACTGATAAACAAACAGCCTGTGAACCACCCGGATGTGACAACACACTCGCACCTCCCTGAAAGCGAAGCGCCAGAAGGTGACGGAGCTCGGTGATGGTGTAGTCACGCGGATTTGGATCGCCACTGCTTGCCGGTGGGGAGACGGGGATTACTGCGGTGGTGGTCTCCGCACGACTAGTGGCTGTGCTACTCGACGCAAACCACTGTACGTGTGCGGCCTGAAGGCCGCGAGTGATCCGTGCCCAGTCGAGTGGCTGATGGCACTTGGTGTGGCGATGAGTACCTCCACAGTTGTAGCAATGAATAGTACTTCCATAACAACCGGCCGGTGGCTGCGCCTCTTCCTCCCCTTCTTCCCCTATCGGCTGCTGCCACATTCTACATCTGAGTCGGGGTAATCGAGCTGAAAGGAGAGGAGGATGATGTCCCAGAGGACTGAGGAGCATGCTGCAAGAGGGACGTTGGTGGCTCCACGATGATCGCTGTAGCAAGGGGACTCTCCTGATGGACCACTGTTGCCTCGCGGACGGAAGTCACTTGGAGAAAGAGCTGATGCTTCCAAGGAAGAAGTTGGAGGGAGACGGAGAAGGGCTTAAAAACGACGTCGCTGTACCCCGAGAAGATGTCCGCGTGCTGAAGGTGAATGCCGAGCATGATCGTACGGAGCGCCAACACCTATGTACCTCTTGAGGTCCCAAGGCGTGTGTAGATGCGCATGGCCCACCGCCAGTAATTGGTTGCGGGCTCGGTGGGTCCCTGACGAAGGAGGTGAAAGGCGTAAATGTGAGCCGCGTGGGTGGCATGCATCTCTGCAGCAAGCAGGGACAATGCCAGGTCCGAGCCCCGACGTTGGTCATTACCCTCTCCTTTGCCGGCCTCTCCAAGAAAAGGGTGAGTGTCCACGACAATTTCGGCATGGCATAAAGGAGTCCACGCATCGCCCTGGCTGCTGTCAGCACCTGAGCCCGATCCGAAGCCTCATACGAACTGTGGTAGTATGGCCATATCCCCTCTGAGGTGGCCCTGACCTGGAAGAGAATCTCCCAAAAGTCAAAGCCGTCCTCGCTGACATACCGTGGGGGCGGTGTCTCGAATTCCTTGGGTTGCCACTCCGTAGGAAGGGCAACCGCAGGCTGAGAAGGAAGAGGGATAAGAAGACACCAGGCCGAGGAAAGTCGCTAAGGAGGATCTTTGGGAGACGGGAAACTGATGTTTGTGGAGGCCGGGAACTCGTCTGAAGCTAGCGAAGACGCTCCTGAAGTACGCGAATCTCACTTGTGTGGGCGTCATCCTCCATGCCTAGCATGTCAGGGTCCTCATCCCAAGGATCAAGTGATGGCTGGTCGAGTCCTGCTCCTGACATCGGTGCGGGTGCTGACTTTTGTACAGAAGGTATGGCACCACAGAATCCCTCAGAGGTCTGCTCCGGAGTCGTGGATTTTCCACAAAGGATCTCAGAGAGTACATGCATGGCGTCAGTCTGCTGCTGCCGCAGACGACGTGTCTCATCCTGCTAACTCCGCAGGTCCTCAATGGCCTGCAATGTGGGCTCAAGACCCCTTAAGAGGAGGATGAGGGGTCTGTTTGCCCTTTGCCCTTGTCACCAGCTGGAACCATGCCAGCGCTCATTATGGGCCGTGATGTCAAACTGATGATATTGCAGAACCATCAGTGTTTGTCAAATATTTGCAACGCTGGTAACAAATGATGTTTCAGCCAAGAATTTGGCCAAGTGTTGGTGCTGACGTCATCACTTACTTATGATGATGTCAGCATGAAGGTTGTCCAAATGAAGCGCAATTAAGAGAGATTATGCGCCAAAGGATGCTGAATGCAATTGCGGTAGTTTTGAGAAAAAAAACCTGGAAAAGGTAAAAAACGTAACCATTTTCTTTTCAGCCTAAAATCCTGGAAAAAAAACCTAGATCTGAGAGCGTTGTTTCGTTTCCTAGAGCCTACAGGGCATGAAATGATGTGGGAGTGGAAGAGATGGATAGGATTTTGAAAAATCTTTCTAACGAGCTCTTACACGCCAAAAACGGTGGTCAAATGGGGTAGTTGCATTCTCTCACGTCCGGGGAGGGTGGTATGTGCGGCCTGAGTGAAGCTTCTGGGACCCTTCACAGACCCCTTCCGAACATCTCATGCCTCAACTGCTGCTGGAGAGGGTTGGGAAACCCTTGGATTCCCTTGTTGTGGCGTGGTGATGCGGTAGCAAGGGTGTCTCCGTTGCTGCAATCTGCTGCGACATCGTGAGCTCGACGGGAACGTCACAAATCACAACAATTTGTTTGTTTTGTTTGTTTTTCTTACTGTAAAAGCAGACAAATACATCCTTGGGGACGCAGTACCTATGCCAAAAAGAATGTATATGTCTAGTTTTACTGTGAAAGAAACTAAGTAAATGGATAAATATTACAAACTTATCTATTGATGGAGTTTGTGCTAATTGTGGCGCAAGCAAAAAGAAGTTGACAATTTTGTGTGCCCTATAGGAAACTGAAAAAACTGCTTTTTAACATTTCTGTGTTCCCCTTAAAAAATATTACATTATTATGTGCGCCAACAGAAATTGAAATTTTTGCGTGCCCCGTCAGTAAAGTGATTTTTTGGGTGCCCCGTCAGAAAGTTGTCATGTTTGTGTGCCCCGCCAGAAATGTGACATTTCTCCCTGAAAAAATTGTGTTTTCCTTGTGCTCAACTTTGCAGGGTTGGAGAATGAGTGGGGACTTCTAAACCACCAAAATAGCACCATTTCCAAACAAAAATATCCAAAAAGTACAATATTCAGTGAAAATACCGATTTCCCCCATTCTTTTCTGTCGTTACGCCGGGCGGAACGTAGGTGGTTCACGGAGATGAGGTGTGGAGCTGATGATCCTTCGAGGATTTGGGAAAAATGGCTTATGGTAATACGTGTACTTCAATGAAAAATGTCGAGTGAGTCGAGCACATATACCCTACCGCTCCTGTTTATCGTCCAAAACTTGCATGGTCGCACATGTCAAAATTTATCGACTATTTGTTTACCTTTTCTTTATCAAGTTGGACACAACATTGTTTATGGTACAAACAAATGGGTTACTAATACTTGGAATTAGACTTGGTTTGACCTCTCGTAGCTGTGTTTTCTCTTTCAACGGTTTGGAGAGCTTGATGGAAATTATCACCTCGAGCTTTTATTTAAGCGCAGCCACGAGTGTGGGTCCACGTGGCAAGGATCACCCCGTATTCGACTGCGGCAGGATTCAAAACATCGGTCAGCCAGGGACCTATTTGCGACTGAGTTGGTCATGAAGGCCGCTTATATAGCCAAAACCAAGAAATTTTCTACGATGAATAGGTGCGGTAGGGTATGCAATGCTTATAATGAGAATGTGGCATATGCTGGTTCCTTTTGCGCTCGAGCCGAGCAACGCGTGCAATGTCGCATTGTGAGTGGCTGCTTTGAGAAACTCCACCGAGAAGTCGGGGAGCTTCGGTATCAAGGCGCGGTTTCATGAAAGTCCAGTGTCATCGAGAAGTCGACCAAACAGTATGAAAACATCGATACGGTTCGACAATTCTGTTGACCATTTTGGGAAAGTGGTCAAAGTTGTCAGAACCTTATGGAACAGAACAACGAAGGTTGAGCAGGTGGCCACAATGCCCTGGGCCGATCAGTGTAAAGCATGGTAGGCCACGAATGTAAAGACAGCTTGCCTATTTGGAGTTAAGGGACTCGTGTGCGTCAATGACGCAACACTTCCCCCACCTTTTAGTCACGACGTTCCAGCGCGTTAGGAGACGTGGACCGATGACGGCGGTAGTAGCCATCGATCAGGTGATCGCCATTTCGAAGGTTGTTGTAGGGTTCCCAACTGCTATGTGCGGCGTCATCGCCATGCCATTTGACCAGGAACTCGGTCATTTTCCCGCAACCTCGATGTCCGAGGATGTCTTCAATCACGTACTCTATATCCCCGACCACCAGCACAAGAGGTGGTGGTGTGACGTCTTTGCCGGGGAAGTTCGTACAAAGGTCTCGGCAGTGCTGGAGCTTGCTGATGTGGAAGACCACGTGGATCGCCATGCTGTCAAGCAGGTGAAGTCGAGCAACAACAGGGGTTTCTATTTGCTTGATCTCAAATGGTCCCAACCAGCGGGATTTGAGCTTCGGAAAAGCCTGTCCTCAAAGTTTCATGTTCGCTGAGCTGAGGAGGATGCAATCGCCAGTGCTGAACTTGTCATCATTGCAATGTCGGTCGGCTGCTCGCTTCATAGATTCTTGTGTCTTTGCGAGCGTCTGTTGTGTTTTCTCCCAAACGCTTGAGAAGTCCCTGCGGTGGATGTCGACCAGGGATCTTTTCTTTGGCTCTAAAGTCCTTCCGGTGTGGCGGGATGTTTGCCGTAGACCACTTTGAACAGAATTTTACCCGGTGCGGTGGAATTAGTGGAATTGTATTCGAGTATAACAGCCGTGGGTTGTTTTGCGACTAACTGTGGAACCAGCCCTCAAAATAGTCAGTCCAAAGAGGGACGAATGGTCGCCTCAGCCATTTTGGCTGAGACGAACCGCGCCACAAATGGGCGTAGTCGTCATAGGGCATTTTACAAGCATGCATCTTAACCCTAATCGTTCCACGTGGCATTGCCACGCTGGAACAGGACCCTAGTGCCAAGCTAAGAGTGGAGGAGGAGTGACAAGATGGATTTTCCATCGCGATACTCTTTTTACCTAGAATCTGGCCAAATGATGTTTTCCAGGCTAGAGTCAAACTAGAATCTAGCCCAATATATTTTTCCGGGCTTTGCCTTCTTGAGACACGGGCTCAAAACCAGATAAGTATAATTCAATGGCATTTTTAATCCCAAAAATGGCTCGTACGCTACATTCCTCCCCCTTTTCTTTGAACCGTCCCGGTTCATCTTTGCTCACAGAGGTTTGATCATTGCGTACTTTGCGTTGCAAACCATGCAACAAGAAGCGTAAGCAAAATCACAAGTGTGAACTCTTGTCATCCGCAACAGGGTTGCATCAAGTTCACGCACAATTAACCACACACTTGTGGTTTTTGTGATTATGGTCATTTACGTACAACATCCTGTGTTGATCGCGTGATCCCTTGGCTCTTACCAAGATGAGACACGTACAACCCTTGTACGTTCTTCACAAATGTTGATGAGTCGTCACCGGAGACTCATCACACATGTGTATCGGTGGCATGGTCGATGTCTTTTGGGACGTAAATTGTCAACAATGTCTTGCCAGTTTGGAAGAGGGTACGTGGGATGAAGTTTCCCACATTTTGTGTGGTACGTGTTCAGCAAGCTGTTGTGGTGACGCCTTTTCCCCCTTTGCAAGGAGAGTCCCTGCGACCAATAAACCAGGCGTCCTCGCGAAAACTATCAAGGTCCACACAAGACTTCCCATGTCGTTCAGACATGATCTCTTCCAAGGGGTTGTTGCCAAGGTGGTACCTCCCTGCAATATTGTCAATACGTGCAATCTAGGCTCTGGACATCAGACCTCCCGGTTTGCAACCACGTGTTCATGACCACGTATAGGTCTACGAGACCTCTTTCAACACCTGTGGGTTGGTTGATTGAACTCAACCAAGCTCCTCTAAGCCCATGAAACTTGCGTGCTAGCTTTTTCTTAGGGTTGGGAGGCACCAAGGTCCTAAGACATGGTTGATGATCACACTTGTTTTTCCTTTAAAACATTTTACTCATCTTTGAAGGAAGCGGCGTTGGTCATCTGGCATGCGCAATTGTCGTCAATGTCCGTTATTGGACACGATAATACTCCGACCTAGATGATCTTGGTTTCAACCATCTTCCTCTCATTTCTGTCTAAAATGGGTACCATAGGCTGCCGCTCACGTCCCTATCAAAAGCACACTACTTTTGAACTAGGTTAGCTGAGATAACCGATCTCAACGACCGTGGATTCTATCCACAAACGAAGTGTTCATCGTATGGTATTCACCAAACGGGTGTACCATTGCGGTAGAAATTGGAAGATCACGCTTTGGGTGGCAATCCCATGTGATTGTGATCGAACACTTCCGAATCACGCCCGGTGATCCTGGAACAATAGTCCTAGACTTGGGTAGGGACACGTACAGAGTGTGAGGAGGCTCAAATTGAATATAATTACAAAGAGAGAATGAAACAATCAGCCTAAGTAGTTGCTGGCCACCTCAAGTCGCTAGGGACAACTGTATTATTGTACCTGCTCAAACTGGCCTAAAATCACAGTTTTGACCGTAAGTCACTGCTCATGTGTTAGAATAATGTGATTTCTACACCAGAATGTGCAGAACGATGAGCCCTACACAGCAGAACCATGCATGGTGGTTTTGCACCATCCAGACATGAATAGCAAGCAAAAGAAGGAAATTGACCAAAATAGCCTGTCCACCAAGAAATTTTGTAGAGCACTCTGAACTGCACTGAGAGCACCCATAAATGTATGAGTGCAGTACGGAGACGTCAGCGTGTGCTTTCCACGATGGGAAGCACCCCAAAGCCAGGTGGGCAGCCCATCATCCAACTGTTTCTTGAGGTCTGCCCGTCATAAAAGTGCACCCTGTGGAGATCCCTCAGCTGCCTCGAGATGTGTGTGCACATCCTCCATGCAATTGTCGACAGCCTGTCGTGCCTGAACAAACGTGGTATCCCAACGGCTGCCGACATCCTAGAGCTTGGCCAAAAAATCTTTCACAGTCGCCTCCACTCAAGCCACGGCTACCTCCTGTGCATCAACTGCAAAGTGTAGATTCTCGTGCACAAGAACTGGAGCTAAAATGTCTGTAACAATGGCTGAAATCGCGGTGGTGGTCAAGGGAGCCATGAGCCGGAGGTCCGCAGCTTGCCATACACTCTCTATGGAAGCCACACCCGAGGGGTGATGGGTGCAAGATCATCTGCTACTGCTGGCATATCGCACACGCGGACGTCAGTTGTCACCCAGGGGCCATCCTGTGCACATGCCGCGACTGCTGCAAATACGGCAGTGCACTGGGCCTCTACGTCTGCCTCCGACTCCGCGTCTGACTACTCCACATCGGACGACTGGTCCTCATAGAGGAAGCCTGCCTCGTCCTGGCCGTCGATCACATGCTCCCGTTGCCCAGCACTATCTGCCAGAACCACCTGGGCGTATGCGGTGGGCCGAGAATCAACATCTGTATCATCTGCTCCTCCTGCAGCTACTCCTGGCACACCAGCTAATATGGGAGTGTGTATGTTGTCAGGCATAGCTCATGCATCAGCCATCGTCATGTCATCCGCCAAGGCATCAATGATTTCCATCTCCATCTCCGACTTTGACTCAGCATCGGACCAATCCTCCTCTGACGAAGAGTCTCCATCAGGGTGGATGTCTCCCCTTGCTGAACTCTCCGCTAACAGAGCCAGTTGTATAGCATCATCCACCTCAACCATCCTATGCTCCATAGAATTTGCCTCACCAATGCCGAGCTCCACCGCGGTCGTCAGCGGACAATCCCCCC